>MINK01010519.1:0-18578 GCA_001735545.1 Phormia regina
AAAAAAAAAAAAAAAAAAAAGAAAACTTCTGTGCAATAAAATCTGACACTGTATTTAATATTAATTTTTTAACTGAACACAACTACATCGTGTTCCATTACCTTTCCTTGAGCCCTCGTTGTAGATTTCAATGCTTTGAAATTGCGGTTATTGATTTCTCAGTTTTCCCTTGGTGGTATAAACCAATTTAATTCCTAATTCCATTGGATTTGAGTAGACAAATAGTCAGTAAAAATACTCCTATATTATGATCCATAGTTTAATATTGAGTGTCCAATATTTCAAATAATCAGTCTTACCGGTGTATATATTAGGCGCGGATCCTGCACAAGCTTTTAAGTGGAGGAATATAAAAAGATTTTCTGAACTATTTCCTTAAATAGGATAACTGATTATTAACCTCTACCTAGACTTTTCCATCCCCGTGGATCCGCGCCTGGTACTCAGTAAAAAGTCACCAATTAACAAATATATATGAAAATAATTCATTCAATTAAAAACTTGCTCAAATTTGCACCTCTCACCAAAATTATTATATCACTTACTAAAAACTATAAAAAAATTCAAAAAAGAAAAAAATTCCCAATTAATAATTTAATTAAATCAATCAAGTATGATAATAATTTTTTCTGTGTACGCAGTGGGTGTGTATTAAGTAGTCAGCACATATATTCATTTGCAGTTGATCCGTTCAGTACATTATATCAAATCAAGGCCCATGATCCAGTATAGGTTTGACAATAGTCTTGTAAATCCAATTTATGAAGCATAGTTTCAGTTCCCATGTTTTACCTATAAGTTTTTGATACGTGCAAATAGCTATGTAAGTTTTTCTTTACACTTTCTCTTAGGCTTGATGGCTATTTAGATATCACACTAGCATTCTACAAAGTCTAAAACTAGTATAAAAGTATATAAAAAATAAAAGTATAAAACTAAAAAGTATAAAACAAAATGTTTACTATGACCATTTTCCACAAATAGCTGCAGTCCTATATATCTGATCGTATATTTAGGGTAAAATATAATGGCTTTGTCGCAGAAGAATTTGAAATAAAAGTCAGCGTTTTGCAAGGAAGTGTCTTTGGACGTACGCTATATTTAAATTCCACCTCCGATTCTCCGACGTATGGAGACATGGTTGAAAAACTGACCTATTCACGTAAATGAAGTAAAATGTAACTATGTTACGGAGGAAACTTCCGTCCAGTTACACTTAATAATATAAATATACCCCAGTTAGATCTTGTTACATAACATGGCGACGTCATATAGAAGTCAATAGACTTTATATGAAGTTAAAAACTTCTAGTCTTCATTGGTTAATTAAGAGTCCTTCAATAAAGTCATCCTCTACAAAACCGTTTCAAAGCCAATTTGGACACACGACATTCAACTTTGGGAAACATCCAGTAATACCAGTAGCGATATTATATAGAGGGTCCAATCAAAGATTCTTAGGACCATATCGGGTGCACCATAGTACATAAGAAATGAGAATATCCATAGGGACTTTGAAGTACCATTAATAAGAAATGTGTTTAGGAATATTTTTGAAAAATGCCTATTTAAACTCGAGACTCACCTCAAACTACTTGCAAGATCTCTTGCTGAAGTTCAATCTGTTACAAGACTTTGCAGAGCTGATTTTTTGCCCTGTGGAATAGCCAATGATTTCGATAGAGATCGAATAGTGTTTCATATTTTGTTTGCCTCACTTGAGTGCGAGTGTAGGTGAAACTATCACTACTTGAGGTGTTTCCCTGGTGATGGTTGCCTCTATAACTTTTCCCCATAATTTTGTCTGAATTATTCGCTGTATAAGTACCATCATTAACCATGAATTTACTTCTTCATTACTAGTGTAATTTTACATACTCGGATACTCAAGTTTGCCATCCTGTAGATTATCTCGTGATATCATGGGATAACTATAAGATAATTTTCCTGAAAGCTTATGTCCTATTCCGTATGTTTTTCGAAGAAATCAGCATTTGTGCATCAGTTCTGTTAGTATTGTTTAAATTAATAAATTTTTTTTAGTGCAGACATTTTCAATCAAGGACTATAATTTTAAGGTTAAATTTTAGCTCCCTCTACTCTCTGTATGTATGTATATTCTATAGTCATTAATATTAACATCTTTCTGTTTCTAATTTAGTTCTTTCTTCTTGTTTCAATTTATTTTTTTTTTTTTTTTATTTTTTTTTTATTTTGTTAATAATAACATTTAATAACAATTTCCTGTTTTATTTTCCTGCATTTGCAAAAATTTATATTCTCTTCTAACATTATTAATTGTCTTGGCAATTATTTATTACATTTTTTTAGGGTTTTTTCTAGGTCTTGCACATTTTCTTTTAGAACACGTGTTTGGGTTATTTTTTGTTGTATTTTTTTATTTGCGCACAACTAAAAGAGGTCATTTTTTACGGGTCACTATGTTGAAACATTAAATGCATTTGTTAACTTCCTCTTTGTTCTCATTGCAACAATAGAAATCATACACAAATAAGATATGTATATCTATACAGACGTATGTATGTATGTGTAAGTTTACCATCCAATACATGCAAACAAACATATTGGAAACATATTGCAATTGCCCTAAAACTTAATCATGATACTAGTCATTCATTCTTTCATTCATGCCCATATAAATAAATAGATGCCAGTAGAAAAAAAAAGAACATAATGTAAAATACCAGGGAAAAATTGTTAATAATAAGTAGTAAAAATATCGTGCTTTAAACATAAACAAAATAGATACTAACAAATAAACAATAAAATGAAATTATTATATAGAAAATATTGGGTGGGGGTATAGGTTGTTTACGAAGAGAAATGTTGCTGTTAAAAATTAATTCTCAGTTCGGATTATTCTTTGAAAAGGGAAGTTTAGAATTAAATAAAAAATTAATTTCTTCAAACTTTCTTTACTAAAAACATAATTGATTATAACCTACGCCACCATAGAAGATTGGATCATTATGAGTTTGTCTTGATGTTTGTTACACATAGAGAAAATTAATCCAACACCCACTTTAAATTATACCAACCCATTCATAAAGAGAATTGGATCAAACAGAGAAAAAAGTAAAAATCGACTTCAATTAATTTCGTAATTTAAGTCGAATTTTATTTATATTAATTAATTTTTAATTGATTTTGCTACAAACATCAAAAATATAATATTATTAATACCTACAATGATTGATTTTATTATTACTGTTTATTCTTAAATAGAAATAAAATTTGTAAAATTTATTTAAGTTTATTTCCATATTTTAATAGAGAAAACTTTAAATTTTTTTATATATTTTTGAAAGTTGTCAATTTATTTAAATAATAATTTTAATTTAATTAGAAAGTTTATTATGTCAATTAATAATTTTATTAAATTCTAATACAAAGTTAGTTTATAATTCTATTAAAAAAATTTTTAAATATTTTTTTCTGTGAAAATAGTCACAACACAGGGCTAGTGACCGGTCCCAGTTCCGGAACTTTATATGAGAGGAACCTGTCACTTTTACATGGGATTTTCATTGGAGGTGGTTAATTATTCCCTTGCGTCAGATCACAGTACTCATCCAACTAGTACAGGTCCACATTAAAGTATATAAAAGATAAGCGATTCAAAATTAGTTACCTGGCATGTTCTCAGGTCTAGTGACCGGTGTTAGTTCCGAAACTTTATTTAAGAGTAACCTGTTACTTTTATGATGGGTTTGTCATTGAAGGTGGCTATTCATGCCTTTGAAACAATATGCAGGAATAGTCCAAGAGATAAGATTCAATGTCGATTAATATAATCCAAATTAATCTTTAAATATTGTAACTTTGGTGATGTTATAGGTGTCAATTGGTACTCAAGTGATAATGAGAATCCAGTCCAGGCAATCTTTTCATAATAAAATCAATTTAATTATTTTCATCCGCTCATCTAGCTGGCCAGCAAGCTATTCACGTAAACCTTGTGCACAAAGTACAGGCCAAAATTTTATGTTACAAGGACGAAACCTATTGAAATTTGTTGTGATCGATCCATTATTTCAACCCATATAAATGTCCATTCCAAACACTCAATAATACCTTAAAATTAAGAATATTTAAATTAAATTCAATGAAAAAGAAGTTCTATACAAATATCCACCTTTCTACTGAATTTTATTCAGATTGGTCACAATAGACCATTGTTCCTATACAGGCGCGGATCCAGCTCAAAGTTTTGGAGGTGTCTAAATCGTATGATTTTCTTAACAATTTTCTTAAACTGTATGATTTAGTGCAGCTTTATCATTAGGCATTTTCATTTTGGGGAAGGAAATTTCCCTTTTTCCCTAACCGTTGATCCGCGCCTGTTCCTATATAACCCCTAGCTTCCGAAAATCACTTTAACGCACAAAAATCCCATACGTATGTTAGTATCAAGTAGATACTCTACAGATTACAACATATAGAAGAAACATTATCAAATTAATTGAGCATTGGTCCATAATTTACCAGAGCTTCTATATAAATATATTTCGGGGAAGCGCTTTATAAGGCATCAAATCATCTGGATGTTAATATAAATGTATTTTATATTTGTAATATTTTATTTTACATATAATGAAAGTGATGATCTACAATTGACCTCAGGTCTGATATTAACGAATTTTGATTATCATACACCATGATATATAAACGGTCCTGACCGGCTATATATATATTAGATATTATATTAGATTTATTTCCATTGTGGCTAGTTGAAGTGTAATGTATTTGGCTAATAAAAATGTGGATCCTTTAGGGGTCTTTACCTCTGTACTTTTGTCTTATTATTGTAAATAGTTGTGCGATTTTTATTGTTTAAAAATCCAAAATCTTCTTGATCATAAACTACTTTCGCTACAACCTAACAAGCTTAAAACTCCGATAAAAAGCTATAAAATTTTGCACAAATACAAAAGCCCAGTAACAGTAACCGAAAAGAAAAAAAGCCCTATTAATAACAGGAAACATTTAACAACAACATTAGCTTAAGCAGAGTCAACAGTAACCACAACAATAGCAACAAAAACGAAAATTAAACAACAATTTATTATCAGAGAAAACAAAAAAATAAAAAAATTCTAGAAAAAGTTTTCCAAGCGTAACCATCAAAACAATAATGCATGCATGTAATGAAACATAATGGACAGACACAAAAGTTAGAGAGACAGACGGACGGATGGACAGACAACCAGTTGAGACAATAAAATAAAAATTTAGAATATAAAACTCCCTAACCAAGCTATGTATTACACCTATAAAATAAAATTTACATTTGGAACTTTAAAGCGAAATACAGCCATGGTTGGGCTGATGTTATAGATGGCAGCTGTCTGCACATGCTCAGGTTTAGATGCCTGCTGCCAACACGCATGCTCTCGGTTCATGGGTTTTTTTTTCTAAAGCTGCCACATTTAGAACTTTAAAAGCGAATTTTTGTTAAAGTGGGTGTTTGGTTTTTAAATTAAAAATATACACAAAAAAAAATTAACTAACCAAATAAAAGAATTCTTGTATTAAATTTAAAATTTTCTTTCTTTCTTTTTTTGTTGTATATGAGTCAAATGCTTGAGTTTTTGTCTATTGATTAGTCTTCCAATTATGGTTGTAAGTTTAAAATCATGCTGCAACTATTTTTATAGTTTAGATTATTGAATTAGATTCCCCTTAAAATATTTTACTGTATTTGGCACACCTGGAAAGCCAGTTTTTCTATTTTTTTTTGTTTTGTTAATTTTCTTTCTTCTAGTACCAGCAAATGAGTCATCATTTATCAGTATTTGTTGCTTTTTAACTATTTTTTGTTACTTTATTTTCTCTCTTCTCTTTAGCCATTAACAAAAGTGTTAAATTTTGCCTAGATAAGAAGTCGGTGTGTAAGAAAAAAAAAGAACCTAAAATCTTTTTTTTTTACCGTATTTCACTCTGTAGAGTCGTTAATGTATTCGCAATAATTTTTGCAAACATTTTCACACGCTTCATGAAAGATCTCTTTTTTGCGATACTGAGATTTACTTAAAAAATTATGAGTTTTTTTTGTGATTGCTAAGCTTTTACGTTTATTTTATATTATTCCCAGAAATCAGTTAATGTTTTGTTTAAAAACCTAAGTAAGAATAATTTTTTCAAATTTAATTAACGTTAGACTAAGTTGAGTATTAACTAAGAGAATTGGTGGTTGCTACTTAAAGAAGGTATTAGTATGTGTTTTAGTAGACCAAGTGGCAAAAAGAACGGGTAAAAAGTCATTCCAAAAGGCCTTTTTTTAGAGCCGGGAGTCCTTCTTGAAAAATTATACTTGCATTCCTTGATCATGTTTTTTTCAACGTGATGTCATTGCAATCAGGGCCTTACACATTCACGACCCAATGCCTTCCCTCTAAAAGGCCAGATAAAGCCTTTAAAATAACTATTTTTGTAACGTTTTGAATAATTTTGTTGTTGCTTAAATAAAAAAAATTATATTCCTACTCCCCTTCTAAGAGAAGCGAAGCAGGGGTATATAATTTTCTGCAAAGCTTTGTTGCTGCTTAAAACAAAATTTTTTTTAAATATTTACTGTTTCTCTCTCTCTTTCCTTCTAAGAGAGATTTTGCTTAAAAATATATATTAAAAATTACTGCTTCTCTCTCTCTATTTCTAAGAGAAGCAAAGTCGGAAGGTCCTTCTGATATTTTGGAAGACAAGGTTGAGGCATACTTAAAGGCCTTTCTATAGAATACATGTTAGCATGAGCAACTCCATTCGAATGGAGGTGTAAATAGACCTTCTAGAAGACCTGAACGATGGAGCCCTTACACATTTTACCGCTAGGGAATATAAATAAGTATTGGATAGTGGAATCAATTTACTGTCTGTTTCTCTATGTCGAACGAATATTTCGTTTCGAATAAATGTATGGAAAACAATAACAAAATTTTAAATTTTCTTGTTGTTTTCTATACATTTATTTGAAACGAAATTTTCGTTTGACATAGAGAAACATGCAGTAAACCTCTTTCTTGGACTGTTCCTGTGGCATATCGTGTGACCTATCCCAAGGGGCATGGCTAATCCAATGACAACCCCATGTAACGGTGAAAGGCTCCTTTCATATAAAGTTCTAGATCTGAAACCGGTCACTAATCCTGAGAACCTGCCACGTGGCTAGTTTTAAACCGGTTCTCTTTACTCTCGGGCAGGGGTTCTCACAAGAACTTGCTTCGCGACTCCTTTTTGTCAATGGAATCGCGACCCATATATGTAAAGATAAAATAGTTTAAAAAATAATAATATTAAATAATATTACATTGTTTTTGTTCCATAAGATCTTTAACTTAAGAGCGTGTTGGGAATAAAACATATGTAATATAATTCTCTGCGTCCAAAAAGTTTATTCTTTGTTTAATGGAAAAATAATTCCAACTAAAAATTTATCAATAAGTGGATAAATTTCACTATATTTCATCTGAAATAATTTTAAATATTTTGTTTCAAAATTGAACAACTGGGTTATATTTTCCTTTTTAAGCCCACAAAAAAAGTATTCAGAATTTTGAAATCATTCGAAAATCGAAATCTATATTATGTTGATAAAAGTTTTTAAGCAAAATTTAGATTTTATAGAGGAAAATGTGAATAAACATATCACTTTATGAAAGTAAGCTGCATAAAGAGCAAAATAACAGTTATTTTCTTTTTCTGGTGTAAATATTTATTTTCACTTTTAAATAGATTCAGACTTTAATTAGAATTTTTATTTAAACTTTCTACATAATATTTTTATTTTTATAATTCTCCTGGTCCTTTCCGCCCTATTTTAATTGTATAGGTGGTGCGTGGATAAAACTTCGAACCCCCATCATACAGTATACTAATCGACTTACAATCATTTTTTGAATCGATTTAACGTAGACCTTGACAAAATTTTGTTTGGTACTAGGAAGAAGCTTATTGAAATTGCTTATGATCGGTTCATTATTTCTCCTAGACCCCATACGAGTATTCTTCCAAAATAGAGGTTAAAACATGCCATAAATATGGGAATATTTTAATGAAATTCAGTGCGAAAAAGTTTAATATATGTGTCATCAAACCGATTTCACCAAGATTGGTCTCTAACTGACCATAACCCCCCACATAAACCTCCATTCGAACATTTTTTTAAAGTGCATAAAACCCTAACAAATATAATATCAAATTAATATTCAACACACATAAATTTTCTTTAAGTAATTACAGTGTCAAATTTTATGAGGTTAGGTTCATAATTTAGTATAGCACCCATATAAAAACCAACTTTCGGGACACTTGGCAAAAGCATCGATTATATGTCTATCAAAGACCCCTCCCCGAATTTTAATGCACATACATGATGTTGTAGGTTATCATATTATATTCGGGTTTGACTGACTATGACTTTCCATATCTTATTTATTTTGAAAATTCAAAAATTTTATTACTTTTGCTATAACAGATCCAGTACATCAGTTAAAGAAATTCTTTGGCGTTTTTTGTCATTGGATACTACTGAGGATAATATTTCCCTTCCACTTCCTGTATCAATTTTTATTTCAGTTACAAGCCTTAAAAGAAGGTTATTTTCTCAAAATTTAAATATTTCTACGTAATAAGTTATTAAATTATGGGGGTATTATTCCCCTTGCTCCTACTGAAAAATAAAGTATCCTATATTAATTTTAGGGCTTGCTAGATAATTTTGTAAAAATTATTAATAACTAAATGGAAATAAAATTAAAACGAACAATGATTTCTTCTTGACATTTTGAAGTAAACTTGTTCTTAAATTAAGAAATTAAAGAAAAAAAAAAAAAAAAATCCCAATATTTGGTAGTAAAATCTCAATACGGGGAAATCATCTATCAAAAACCGGGGGTTTTCCTAAAAATCAGCATTCTGTCTTTATGAGAAGTGATCGTTAGAAAATACTTTATTGGAGTTTACTTCACGTATAAATGTAAATTATGAAAATAAGTTCGTGCTGATTTCAGTTTTGTAATTTGAAGATTTAAAAAAATCAAAGTTTGCATTGAACTTGTGCAGAGATCTTTGTCTCAAATTCTTACGGACTTGCTTCATTCGATTTTTCGTTAAGATTCCTTTCGAAAACATTTAAGAAATGCTGAAGTACAGAACAAAAAACTAATTTTATTAGTGAATAAATATTGACACAATTTTAGGCCTCACAAAATTTTATAGTTTTTTTTTTTTAATATTTGTTGCATATGTACTTGATTCATGTATACTGCAATAATATGTTTGAATCACAATATAAATATTGTTAATTTATAAGCATATTTTTGTTATATATGTACTTGATTCACGAAAACAATAATAATATGGTTGAAATACAATAAAAATACTTATAGCGTCGAGAGCAAATTATTGCTGATTTCCGACTATATATTTGTTGCATATGTACTTGATTCATGTATACTGTAATAATATGGTTGTATCACAATACAAATATTGTTAATTTATAACCATATTATTGTATACAATAATAATAATATGGTTGAAATACAATAAAAATACTTATAGTGTCAATAACCAAGTTATTTCTTGTATGGTAGTTTTTATTAAAATTAATTATAATTTAGTTTTTTAAAATAAATCGCTTTGGCATAAGAAGATATATAGATTCATTTCCGGAGAATAATGAAACCTGAGAAATTTCTTGAATACTCGTACAAGGTGACAATCCTAAAATAATCTTTGCCCATTTAAAATATTTTCAAAACCCGAAACAGGATCAGAAAATATTTCTACATTGCAACAAAAATATAGTTTTTAAATTAAAATATATTCAACAATAACGATTTTAGCATCGACAATATATTATTGTGATGGAAATAATATTGTTGAGGCAATCATATTGTGAAGTGGTTTTTATCTACGTTTATCTTGTCATGTACTCTTTAAAATGGAACTTTTTTTGTAAAAGATTTTTTGAATAGTTAAATTCGACACCCTGTAGCTTATCTCTTGTTTTTACAGAGTGACTACAAGATGATTTTTCTGAAGGATTAAGTCCTACTCTACAACTCTTTTATACATTTCAATTCTATACGATTAGTAGTTTTGGAGAAAGAAATTAATTACCATAAAATTTTCTTTAGCCCTACACTGCAAGGTTGTAGTATTAAAATTTTATATTAGTTGTTGGAACTGATAAAATTCGTTTGACAAAAAATTTGGTTGTCACAACGAATAGGGGTTTAAAGAAAATTATTAAAAAATACATTTTCCCAACAAATTTTAGATGCTTATTAAATGCTTAACAACTTTTTGTTTTACCATTAGTTAATTGTTTTAAATAATTAAACATCTCTAACACAGACACACACATACACATAAAAAAAGTCATTGGGAAGGGAATATTATTAACATTTTTGTAAATTAGTTTTAACCTTTCTCCCAAATTTCTCTCTTTACTGTTTTAATGTGTCAAAAAAGTGAAAGTTTTTAATTCTAGGAAATTAAGTATCCTTTTTCTTTTGAAAGGATTTTATTTGCTGGTAAATTATGTCACTTTTAAAGGAAACTCATAGAGAAACTACTACAAAAATTATTGTGTTGTCTCTGATATTTACTATTATTTAGCCGACCAAAAAAAAAAAAAAAAAAGAAAGTGTCATTTTTATTTATGTCTCTCTTTTTCTGCTGGACACCAACACACATAAAAATCTACAGCAAACTGTGTCAAATGCAATGTTGGGGCCACAGCTTTTATTTATTTTTTGTTTCTACTGCCATAAAAAGGGGTTCAAGGGTTGATGACAGGCAGAAAAAAATTTTATATATAAATACCATTTGAGATTAAGTGATTACTTTTTTTTTTTTAATATTCTCTGGGAGAACACCAGCTCTTTTTAGTGTTCTCTGTTTTCCCTTGTATAAGGATCAGGACATAAAACATTTTGTTTTTTTCTTTATGAGCTTTTGTTTGTATATTTTTTCATTGTATTTTATTATAGTGTTTATTTATGTGGTTGCCAACACTAGTTTCTGTGTTTTATCTAGGATAAAATATCTGTCTATTTGTTGTTTTATATAGAAAAAAAAAAAAAACAAAACAAGAAAAACTGCTGACTTATTGAAGTGGCAGGCGTGTAGGAAGGCATCCTTTTTGACCATAGCAACACAAAAGGTTAAATATTATCTTTATTTTTTTTCGGTAGGTATGTGTGTGTGAATGTGTATGTGTGGATGGGAGTTTTTACTTGTATATCCCTAAATTCATGGTTTTCTAGAAATAAATTTATTTAACTTTTATGACTTCATATAAAATGGTTATTAAATATAATTGAAATAAATTTGTCAAGATAAAATTTAATAGTAAGCAAATGACATATTTAGCAAAAGGTTTCCTAAAATTTTTGAAATGGAAATTAAACAAATTATAAAGAATGCTATATATGGCAGTTTACGGTGGTGCCAAAACGATTGTTTTGGAAATAAATCTTTAAATTTTAATTCGTTGGCGAAATCTAAAAAAAAAATTCAAATGGTCAAAGCTCCGAAGCTTTTGAGTTTATTAGGAGGAGTATAGGTCTTTAGTAGGACAAGAAAAATTGTACTTTTTCTGATTTTTGCATTGTAAATCAACATATTATAGATTTCTAAATAGCATTTCGTTTGCTGTTTTATGCTTTGGGATTTTAGAAATTATAGACTAAAATTAAAACTTTTATATAAAATGGGTCAAATTCGGGAGGGTGTGTACTTTGACCACTTAAGTGATTGAGCATATTTTCTATTTTAAAGTCATCTCTGTAAAGATAGCTTTCAGAAAAGTATAAAATTATTGTATGTTGTTTAAGAAAACTTTATTTTAAAGAAAAAGGAGTAAAAATACTTTTTCGACCAAAAACAGAAAAAAAAAAATTAAAATTCAAAGTAGTTTATCTTTGGACTCGATAAAGATATCGCCTTCTACTGTGCTTATACCAAATTTCATGCAAATTCAACCAGCGGAACAGAAGTTACTGATTTATTTGCAAAAATTGCTATTCTACCTCACTGTGCACTATAATAAGCCCTACAATAAAGACTAAAAAAACTTTTATAAATATTTTTACATCGTTTTTTTTTTCTGTTTCTCTCTCTCCATCTTATAAAGGACTTCCATTTCAGTATTTAACTAAAATTGTGTCTTTGAGTTCTTTACTTTTCTTCCTGAGATTTAAGGAATTCATTTCCTTTGTTTGTTTTTAATAAGCTAATGTAAAAAATAGGTCGAAAACACTAGGATATAAATAAAACAACTGGACCATGAATATGTAAAATTATGGTGCTTAAGAATTCAAACGTAAATAACACGAAAACTATAAAGGCAAATAGATAAAACATATTTTTTATTGGTCTTATCAGGCCCTAAAATAATATATAAAAATATAAAATCGAACCTGAAGCAAAAATTTCCCAAGGAATTAAAAAGTTTTTATGTTAGAGTTACTCTCCGTTAAGCTCTCTTATCTCCACCCTTGAGGGGTCTCTTTGATACTCTTTTTACAGTTATATATTTCTTAAGAAATGTCGTTTCTGTGTATGTAAAGCTTATTTTTTTAGTTTAAGAGATATTTAGATCGAAGATAATGTTAAGCTTATGTGAGAACTTTTTTTATTTTTTCAATTTGAGAGCCTTAATTTTAGCCTCAAGTATCCATAAGATTTCTAACAAAATTCTTAATAATAAAGCCACAAAAATCATATAATATATATATGTTGATAACATTTCTTCACTTCTAATAAATATTTTTTTTTTTTGTTCCGGACTACAGAATTTTTATTGGGTGCAAAATCGAAAACGTTTAAGACCATGGTTTTACCCCAAGCTCTCCAGATTTGTCGATTTAATTTTTTTTCTTTTTTTGAAAATTATAAAATATCAAGGACAAGATTAATAAAAATATATATCAGCTATATAACTGATATATCAGCTCATATATCAACACCCAAAAAGTATTGTTTATAATTAAAAACGGAATGAAAAATATAGTCGGTCAGGCTCGATGCTCTACACCATTATGTGCAATAAAATTCGGGCAGGGGTGGTCAATTATGGACCGATATTAATATTAAAATTAAATATTATGTTGATAATAACATTTAAATGAATCTTTTCAATTTTGGGTGATCCCCAAAAGTGGGTCTCATAAGGGGTCTTTGATAAATTTTGGACCAATTTTCGTTTGAAGTTGGCTCCACCATTTATATTTATATGAGACTTATTTGTGTCGAATATTAAACTGATATTAATTAATGGGATTTATGCCCTTGAAAGTGATTTTCTATAGAGTGGAATATATGGGTGTTATGTTTACTTACTAACCGCTCTTAATGAAATCTGTCATACGGATTTAAATTTAAATTGAACTTATTGATGCCAAATTTCATTAAAATACTTCTATATTTAAGGGAATTTTTGACAGTTAAACAACTTTTCCGGTACGACATTTGTATGGTGGTCAGTTGAAATAATGAAACGAATATAATAATTTTTAAAAGGTATTGTCGTTGGACTATAGAAAACTTGAGTGCCATGTTTCATTAATACAGAATATTCTCGTTATTAAGATTCATATTTACTTATACACTTTTTGGTGATTCCCGAAATTGGGCCTTATAAGTGATCTATAATCTTCATGAAATTTTTACTGTCATTTATACTTATAAACATGTTATTTGTGTCAAATATTAAATTGATAACATTTTCATGGGGTTTATGCACGTTAAAGGGATTTTTGAAGCAGGAGTGGAAGCTCCTCCTAGCCAGCCAACTAGACGGACGTCGATTGGTATAAATTGACAAACATGAGTACAAAGACATAATATTCCTTTTTTTTATGGTGGTGTAGAGTATAAAAAGTCAATTTTTAAAACTTTTTCTTTTTCAGACAGGAATTTTGGATATTTTGTTATTAAAAAATCAGGATTTTTTTAATCCTTTGAATTTAAAACAAGTTTATTTCTATAGTGTTAAAATTTCATTGGAATATCTCAACTCATTTCAATTTTATTGGGACTATATTATCTACCCGTTTTTAATGACTAATGTCTTACTCAGTATACCATCTCGCACTTAATGTTTAAAGCTTCAAAATTTCTTTTAGCATAGAATTAATTTTTAGACATTTTGTTAAAAACAAGTAATAGGAACAGAATGGGGTTGAACCAATGAACTTCTGTTTTCTAATCTTGCGTTCTAGCCTACTGAACCAAGTGATTTAAACATCGAAGTCATTAACACTTCCTAACACCCAATTTTAGCTGTTTAAGTTGTAACCTTTTTTCCAATTTGTATCTTAATAAAAATCATAAATTTTTGCTTTCTTTTTTTTTCTGTAAATGATTTTTGACGTGTGTTTTCGTTAATCTTTGATATGAACACTTGCAGTCAATTGATTATGAAATTGACTTTATATTAGATAATTTTATTTTAACAACTACAAACAACTTGCACACACGTAACATTAAAGAGTTTTTCATGCAACAACATCCGCTATAATCGCCGGCATCATCAGCAGCAACATCAGCTCTACAATCTTTATTGATTCTTTTTTGTTTTTTATTTTGCTTCCAAGTTTTTCGTTGCCATAGTAAAAATGTAGAAACTAATAACACGTCTTAGTTTTCAATGTGCAACACCAGCTGTAATTGAATCTAAATTTCTCCCATTTAATATTTTTGCTAACGTTAGAAATGTTTTTCTTTTTCATTTTCACTTTGTTTGTGTGTTTGTATTAATGTTTAGAGCTTTTTAGGATTTCATGTAAAATCTACAGATTTTTTAAGTTTTATTTTTTTCAAATTTTCTTTCCTATGTTTTCCACAATAAAATACATGTGTTGCCTAAAAGTTGCAAGGTTTTAATGAAAGTGTTGAAATATCAACAAATTACCATAGTGTGTAGACTTTATGAAAGCAATTATTGTTTTGAGATTCAATGTTATTGATTTAAAAGCAAAAAAATATAGCAAAACAAAAAGTTGATTTGTGGCATGGTCAATAGATCGGGTTATAGAATGTGCAACAACCCTAAAATATCATATCGAAATAAGTTAAGTTATTGTATAGGTTAGGTTAGGTTAGGTTGCAAGGGCGGCTCGCCAGATATTTAACGAGATCACTCGGAGGCCTAATTTGGCCCATTATGATTCTCTAGAGAGAAGAAAAGAAAGGAAAAACCCACCAATACTGATTTTATCGCTTGAGTACACGATTTCCACTAAACCACTGTGTACTCGGTACAAAATCAAAGAAAACTACCTAAAGATACATCTCTCAGATCATTCAGATTCTGAAAAGAGCGCTTGCCCAATTTATTGAGTGCCAAACAATCGCATAAAAGATGTTCTACAGAATATCTCCTCCTCATCTAAACAACTTCTACAGAAATCAGTTTGGGAAAAGCCTATGTATTCGGACCTACGTCCTATAACAGAGTGACCCACAATGATACCTACTAGAAGTGAAAACATCCTTCTACTAAGAGCCGAAACGGTCTTAGTTCTGTGCTTACCAATTGAGGGCCAAAGAGTTCTATATATCCTGCAAGTGGTTATGGTGGATCACCTGCGAGACCTTTCCTTAAGCGCCGAATCTTCTATTAGTTTTAAAAGTTAAACAAGGGTAATATCGACTTCCGCCAAGGCCTCTCTTGCGTCCATCTTCTATCATTTTCAAAAGTTCAACAAGAGGAAAATCGACTTCCGTCAAGGCCTCTCTTGAGTCTATTGAAGATCCCGTTCTTGCAATAGTACCCATAGTAGTCTCACACATTGCATGCGCCACTGGGAAAGAGAACGATAGCATTCAAGCACACATTTCGATTTCATCACATACGAATTCGGAGCCTTGATAACGAACTGACTTTTTATAAAGAAGTCGACAGTAAGGGCTTCTGAAACGAGTTCTCTGATTTGTCTAGCGAATGTAGTTATAGCATATATCTCAGTCTTGAATACTGTACAAGTATCCGGTCTTGAGAGAAAACTACTGATCCAGTTCCGGTATCCGTTTTTGACCCGTGAGTGATGACTGAGATTGCACCTAATCCTAAAAGATTTATCGAAATCCATCATAGAGATGATATAGTCTGTTTGCTCCCGCCTACCACTTGTGGGATTTTGCCACGTCCAATATGACCATACCTAAGTTCGGCTGACTCTCTGAGCCTTAGAGCAGATTTGGCCGAGACACATTTGACATAGACATCAAGTGGGGCCAGGCGCGGATCTACGTGGAGGGAAAAAGGGAAATTTCCCCTCCTCAAAATGAAAACTCTTAATGAAAAATGTGTACTAAATCTAAATATTGAGGGAAGTAATTGTGAAAATCATTCTATTTTCCTCCCCCAAAAACTTGAGCGGGATACACGCCTGAGTGGAACTAGTTTCTAAGCTATCTTGCGGAGTTGAATTCATCGCTCAAGTTATTGTATAAGACAGAAAATTATTTAAATTTAAAAAATGTTCCCCTTTAATATAGCTGATGAAAAACAAAATCATTCTCCTAGAAATTCCTTTATATTCCAATTATTTCTTGGTTTAATTTTTGACTTTAAACTTGTTTCTCATACCTTAAACATCAACATGCTACAACATAAACGATGTAAATAATAATTTAAATAAGCAAGTATCTTATAGTTTTTTAAGTTTTCCAAGAAATTATGTTCAACATAGATAAATTATCTAAACAAGCTTATAAACAAACATAAGATACTTATGCACATCAGGTTATAACATAAAACTTGTGTACACGAGCATAAAAAAAAAATTAAAATAAAAAAAAACTCCAAACACTCTCATTATTCTATTGCACCATAAACTTAAAGAGAGAAAAAAAAACAATTTTGCTACAACTCGTGGCACGGAAGTAACCCAACGACTTGAAATAAATGACGAGTTTTTAGTGTAAAATTCAGTAAATAGAAATGCATGAATGAGTATGAGTGTATGACTAAACGAGCCAGTGAAGGAGTGATAGAATGAATGAACGAATGAATAAACGTACATATGAATAAATGTACATTAAGTTAAAGTAATATTAATAGATTTGTTAAATGCAACATGAAATCATATAAAATAACAAACATGAAACTAAAATTCAACTCAACGCATACGCATACACCTCTATTTCTGGTATAAGATATAGAAAATGTTAGATATAAACAAGCGAACAGACAGACAGATAGACAGAGAGACATACAGACAGATACATACATTCATATACACTGACTAATATTCTGTGAAAAACAACAGCTGCAATAAAACTAAAGCACTATTTTTAACTATATACATGATAAAAATTTATAGTCTCCTTTTTATTTAGCTGCTGCTGCTACTGCTACTGGTGATACAAAATGCTACTTATGTTAAAACTTCAGATATCCTAGATATATGAAATCTTTTGTTATATTATTTATTAATTTCACTGGAATATTCTTCGAATATATATCAACATATATCATATATGGGTTTATGAATTGTAATGTTAAAGTAGACATGAAATACTATTAGCTGTTTATATTTCATTTAAAATAAGACCATATTTTAGACTTGAAATATTTCCTGAAAGCTCTCTCAAGAAGATAGGATATCTCAGTCATTTTGAGTGCAAGTTATTATGATTTTTATTTATATTTCTATGAGGAAAAAAAGAACAATCAAAGAAGTCAATATGATCATGAAGTTGTGATTCAGATGTAGTAAATATTCAGAACATTTCCAATGAATTTAACATAGGCTTGTTGTCGTTGAAAGATGTTCTCTTTTTTGATATCTATTCACTGAATATAAAGGCATTGTTTCTTTGGATTTTTATTGTCGCCTTTTCAAGAAAATTATATTTTTTTTTATATCCATATTAATATTATAAAATCAAATGTATGTTCGATTCTTTGTGACGCAATCACGTCTAAACCACTAAACCGATTTTAATGAAATTTTAAATATAAATGAATTTAAAACTGGAAGAAACTATAGGGCCAACATTTTATAAAGAATATAATTTTTTAAGTTCAAAACTTTATAGTTTTTTTTATTTTGGAAGTTTTGATGGAAAAAGCTTTAAGGAAAATATTGATGACTGGGCAAAGCTGTTTTGTAAAGTTTTCTAAATATTTTAATTTTTTTAATAAATTTAATTATTAAATAGTTAACTACATCTTTGGATGTTGTATATGACCAATTTTCTTTTCACGTTTACCTTTATAAAACCGACCTTCAAACTGAAATATTTTCTTTTTATTCAGACTTTTTTAAACAATTTTTGATGCAATTATGTTAATAACAGTTTTTTTTTTCTGTAAACGAAAAAATCAAGACCTGGTACGGTTCCATGTGGTGCCGGCAAATACCCAAAGTCAAAAATTCCCAAAAAAAGCGTTTGAAACTAATACGCTTTTTTATTTCATTTCATTGCTGCAGTCGCGGAATTTAGCAATTCTTGTAATGTAGACCATAAACACTTGTAGAAAAGAAACGAGAGAAGAAGGTATAGTCGGTCAAGACCGACCATATGATACCCTACACCATAGC
>MINK01010527.1:0-20295 GCA_001735545.1 Phormia regina
CAAATCATAAAATTTTATGTCAAATTTTTTTGGAGGCATAAAAAAATTTTTGAATATTAAAAACTCTTAGCAGTTAACAGCAACAGCAAAGAAAAAACACCTGCTTCATTTTTTTTTTGCTAACAAGGTAACATTTTATTGACTATAAGGGGTTGTGTGTTGCAAAAAAGCCTTAATCAACTTGTCTTACATTTATAAGACGATTAGTAATGCACTTAAAATAATATTGTGCTCCATAAATTTTTATATTAATTTGTGCGTTTTTTTTTTTTCAATGACTAAATATATATTTTTTAAATTAAATTAAAAACTTCAACTTCTTTTAATTTGTTTTATAAACTTTTTATTTATTTTAAAATATTTTTTTTTATTTGGCTTTTGTATTTTGCTTAAAGGCAAAATATATTTTTACCCTGAATTTATTCAATTCAATAAAATAAATTAAATTGGTTTTTAATTATGATATTTGAAAAAAACAACGTAAATATTTTTTAGTGGTTTGTATATTTATTTATTTCTATTTTTATGCTGCTTCAAGGTAGTCAATTTTAATTTTGTAATTACAAAAAAGTTTTTAGCTTTTTTTTCTCCCATCTCTCTAAAGTGTTTCTAAGAAATTTTAAATAGGAAAATTATTTAAATATTATTATGGTCATTTAAAACTTTTTCTCAAGTTTATTTTTAGAAAGGAAATGGTATGATTTATTTGCAGTCCATTTAAAGATGGAAGAAGTTTTAGGAAAAACAGTTTAGAAAAATTTACATTTAGAATGTATTATGATGCGTTTGTTTTTGAACTGATGCTCATGAAATCATTTAAAATAATTTACAAAATTATATTAATATTTTTATGATTAATTGAGTTTCGAAATTTAAATTTTCATAATAAAAATGGATATTGAATAAAAAATATGAAACGGAATAAAAAAAATTAATGCTTTTTCGCAATTAAACACTTTTCTATATTTTGCAGAAGTACACAGAAAAAAATATTTCAAATTATTTTTTAATAAAACTATTAATTAATTTTGTATAGGAATTTTATTATATTATTAATTAATATAATTACCTTCTAATTAGTTTAAAAACAATTTTTAAATAAATTGACATCTTTAAAATAAAACATAAAGTAAAATTATTAATTTTTCTTTAAAAATATAGAAATAAAATAAATTCAAATCAATTTCCAACAATTTTCGGCTCATTATATCTATTTATGAAAAAAGCAGTAATAATAAAATCAATTATTGTAGTTATTAATACAATATTTTTTATGATTGCAGCAAAATCAATTAAAAATTAATTAATATAAAAAATTTTGTAATTGAAGTTGATTTTAACTTTTTTCTGTTTAGTATATTAAAGTTTATAAATGGAACCACTTTAGGTATTTAATTCTTTAAATTGGCTTAGTTTTCGTTATAAATTGAGATTTATAAAATTAATGGGGTTTCAGTATATATTGAAGCCTATTTCAAAAACTATATGACTGATTTGATAGAAAAAAAGTATTAAAAAACCGTAATTTAAATTGTCTTCTCTTACATTTCGTTTTAATACGGTCAATATTTAAGGAAATATTATGCAAAATTTCTGAAAAATAAAATTTTATATAAATCTGCTATTTTTTTTTTTTTTTTTTTTTTTAATTTTTTTTTTTTTTTTTTTTCTCAAAAAATCATTAAAATTCGAAAGTTTTAAAAATTTAAAATTTTTATTATTTGATCATAAAACTAAGTTTGATGCAATTAAAATAAGACACATTTCATTAAAATCATTGCATAAGTCCAAGTTCACACACAGTAATTTTTCTCTCTGAAATTGTTCTATTTTTCTTTTGAACTTGCATTTACGTTCACACACAAAATTTTACTTCAGCAATTCCAGTTCTCTCTCACATAAAATAAGAATTGCTGCAAGAAAAATTTCCTTGTGTGAACGCCGACTAAGTATTGATTTTATGCACCAATGAGTAGGATTTTTTTTTTAAATTTCCATGATTTTTATACAATCTAAAACTTTTACAGTTGTAGAAAAAATTGCGTATGAAATTTAAAGAGCGTAAATCGAGGGGAAGTTGCAGCTCTTTAAATATTATATAATAAATATTAGTTCCGGTATTAAGAGAGGTAATGAAGCGCTAACCGTAGCTAACTTCGGTTGTCTCTAAAAATAAATAATTTAAAATAATTGGAAAACGATATAAGCAGACATAGTCGGTCTACACCATTATGTATCCATGTCAGAGTTTAAGAAGAAGTCTAATATTAGACCTGTGACCAATTAAGGATCAATACATCTACGAAGTTTAAAATAAAATATAAAAATATGAAATGTTACATTAATACTAACGTTTATATGAAATTATGCACTTTAAAGTGATTCCCGAGAATGGCTTATATGGGAGCTATTATAAATTACGAACCGAACATCATAAAATTTGAGATTGTGATTTTTACTTTAAGAAAACTGATTTATGTTGGCTATTAACCTGATACTGACATTTGTATGGGTTTGATGTTCACTAAAATAATTTATGAAAGATGGATATATATGGGAGCTATGGTACCAAACATTATCTTTAAAATTGCGACCTGTATGGACATATGCCAGCCAGACGGACGGACAGCGTTAAATCGTCTCAAAATGTGATATTGAGTTGAAGGATATCTGAAGGTGAGGGTTCGATATTTTTTCTGTGAGTTTCAATCATAAGCACAAACGCATATTATCCCTACCATAAAAGCCAACAAACGGTCTAAAAGACGGAATACTCACAAAAAAAAATCGTTTGAAATTTGAAAAATC
Organism: Phormia regina; assembly: GCA_001735545.1. Lineage (NCBI taxonomy): Eukaryota > Metazoa > Arthropoda > Insecta > Diptera > Calliphoridae > Phormia > Phormia regina. The sequence continues at coordinate 2,809 of MINK01010527.1, forward strand.
AATATGAAAACCAAATGTAAATATTTTTGATATAAATTTTCCCTGAGTTTTCGAACCATTTAACCCCAATGTCTAAAGAGAAAGACATTATCATTCTACAAAGAAAATTTAAATTCCAAAAGCAATTTTTTTCGGCACAGTCGAATCTTTCATACCCTTCACCATCTTACCAATAAATAATTTAATTTTCGCCTTCACGTATGTTTTCACCTTTAAAAATCTATATTTTTTCAAAAAAGCGATTATAATAGCGTGCTTTGATTTAAAGAAAGTCACTAGTAGTCACTACCATGCTTAATACGCATTTTTGTATGCGTATTTATATTCCTAACAGATTTCTTTTAGTTTTTGGTCCGCAACTCTATTGGTTATGAACGAATTTGGTTTATTAAAAAAAAAACGTAATTTTATAAAAATATTTATATAAAAAAATCTGAAGCTTATCAGTTATTATTAACCGCTTCAGAAACAGGAACACCGGTTCTAAAAATCGTTTTTTTTTTCTAATATCTCCGCAATGTATTAACCGATCCTGCTGAATTTCAATAGCAAAATTCTCAGAAGGATTTTCGATAGTTTTATATACATATTATATATGCCAATTGTCGATGGGATTCGCAAACGCCATTTCAACCGACATTTTTTAAGGACCCCGAAAATATAAACTTTTTTGCTCTCCGATGAAAATTGTGAAAATTACAAACTTATGTATGGCCTTTACATCTGTGGAGGCGGGATAAAAATAAGATTCGTGAAATGAATTTTTTAATATTTAAAGATTTTATGTTTAAAATTCTGAGATCATCTTTTCCTGAACTAAGCACCTTTTTCGAACCTTTAAGCCCAATGTGCAAAAAGAAAAAAAATAAATTCTTTACCTATTTCCCCTTTTTTCCAATGGGTCTAAACTCCTCTTAAACATGACATCTTGTAACAAAAGTCAAAGATTTTATAAAGCTACCGTTTCAATACATTCGTTTAAACATTTTATTTTTCAAATGAAATCATAAAATAAAACCGTTTTATGGATTTGTATAGATACGATTGCTTGTAAAAATAATTTTTTACTTCACATCACGTTTTCTGTTAACTTTTATGAAAATATATATATAAAAAAAATAAATATTCCAAAAGTAATTAATTAGTTACTCTAATCTGTTTGAATAAGTTATATTTATATTTAGTCCTTATTTTTGTATTTCGTTTACCAGTTATCTATTTATTTTCTCATCCACCAAAAGGAGAAAACAAATCAAAAACACATTCACTTTTACTTTTATTTCTCAGTTTTATAACCAGCATTTAACTGTTTTATAGTCGTTTTCCACTCTTTCACTTTCATTGCTTTCTAACTTGGTTTATTTGTTGTTGTTTTCTTTCTTTCTTTTTGCATTTTTTCTTTTAACAGCTTTCCGTATTAAGTTTGGAGACTTTTCCATCCAAGTTGATTAAGAAAGTTTTACCGAATATCAGTAGAAAACTTCAATTTCTGCAGGATGCTTATAAGTTTGTTTGCCAAGAAGAGGTAAGTAAGATAAGAATAAAGTACTCACTCACATTCACTCATCCACTACTCACTCATTCGCAGTATGAACAATAAAATTAATGAACAAAATAAAATGAAAACATCAGCAGGATTAATACAATATGTAGGAGTTTGCCAGCAAAATAAAAGTTATTGATGAGAAAAAAGCAAAAACAAAAAACATAAGAAAAGTTTAATTTTTTTTTATTAAAAAAGATTATTATTGAGTTTAATGTTCAGAAAAACAAACACACACACATATATACACATAGACACACAATTTTTGATTTGTTATGAATTGTGGAAAATTGGTATTAATTAAATGGTTGTTAGGTTCAATAGAAATTTAATTTAAATAAAAGATTCCATAAACAAATATTGATTTTATTTATTATTTTTTTTTAAGAAACAATCTTACGATTTTTGTTATTTAAAATTTTATATTAAAGCTTTATTTTTTATTACTGTTTGTTATTCTTAAATTTTATTTATTAAACTATTTTATTATACATAATTTTTTAAACTGTCATCTTTTTTTATATTTAATGAAAATTCTTTAGAAACTGTGGCCAAAGCTGCATCCTGAAGTTATGTTAATGGATTATCTTTTTACAAGTGAACGCCATATACCCACCGATGTAGCCGTGTTAATTATCTCATGTCTTATAGATCTACAAGAAGATTTTCGTTATTATGTGAAACGTGCATTTCTTCGATACTTACTCAGGTATGTTTTTTTTTTTTTTATTTTTAAATGTGAAAAAATAAATAAATAAAAACTTTATTATAAAAATGAATGTGTAACAGAGACAAAAAGAAAAGAAATAACTTCCAACATTCTTGGACAAGTTGAGGTGGAAGAAAAAAAAAAAAAAAACATAAGTAAAAGCAATATTTGCTTTTTGAAGAGTAGTCGTAATATTGGCACGTTAGGGCGGGCAATTAAAGGAGAGGCGTTTTATAATTGCAAGTTTTTGTGGAAATTTATAATGCTTTCAAATTTGAAAACATTATATATTAACAGACTTTCCTTGTTAATCATATAATAGATTAACAAATAAAGTCTATTAATTTTTTGAAACAAAAATAAAACTCGACAGTATGTTTTATAAAGAATAAAATAAATATTAAGGGTATTCATTTATACTTTATACTCACGTGTTACATGAACGCCCCTTGCAAATAGTTGTGTATTCCTTAAATTATTATTTTAAAATTATTCGGCAAATAAATTTTTTTTCTAAATTTTATACTTTTAAATTTTGTTTTTATGGGATTTGAATATTAAAAAATCAAAAAATAAATTTATTATCTTCTTTAAAATTTTGAAATTTCAAAATACGAGTTTACGAATTTATTTACACATTGGAATTGAAGTGTAAATAATTTTTCAAACAAACTTTGACAAATATTTTACCAGGTTGTATTTTTATAATGTTTACAAGGCAAAATATAGGATTGGATGAAAAGCCCTATTAATTTTTGTATATGCGTATGAGTAATATTAATAAATTAAAGCAAGTGTACGCCTCAATAAAAAAAAAAACTTAGACAAAATTTTCATATTTTTATAACTTTTTATTTAAAAGCCAATTTTATTTTAAATATGGATTTATTTTTGATACACAGTTTTAACAGTTTTAAATTAAAATATATATGGCAGTTAAAATTATATTTAATTACAATGAAATACATATGGAGAAAAATCTAAAGATCAAAATTCCACAACTAAAAATTTTTAGTAATTTTATGTTACTAAAGAACTTTTTCGAGGTTAATCTTTTTGATATAACTACTGTCTTTTAATTCAAAATAAAATTATTTAACTTTAAAGATTGACTTCCGTATTTATTTTTTGTTGGGACTATCGATTTTATCTATATTTTTAAGTTCTAAATCCATAGATTATTTTTGAAGATAATTCTCATCTTTTTTGAGCTTTTTATTTTTAATATCGTTATCGAGATTAAAAAAAAAGTTGCAATGCATAGAAAGTTTACGCAAAAATTTTAGAAGTTTTGAAAATACTAATACCATTTTTTTTTTATCCGACCTGAAAAAAGTATTTGAAAGGTTGTACGGTTATTGGGATAATGCTATTTATACCCTACACCACCATATGTTGTTGAGGTATTATGCGTTTGTGCAAATATTGTAACACAAAATCTTCCTACCCCCACCTTAAATTATACCGTTCGACTCAGAATCACTTTCTAAGTCGATTTAATCATATCGGTCTGTCCGTTTGTTTGGCTGGCTGACAGTCCATGTAAAGCTTGTGCACAAATTACAGGCCACAATTTCAAATATAATTTGTTAATATTTGGTGATGACTTTTTTGCACAAAGACGAAGCCTTTATTTATACAAAACATTTATACAAGTATTAATGACTGTGTAAAATTTCATGAAAATCGGTCCATAATTGATAATAGCTCACATATAAGACCCAATTTCGGGAATCATCAAAAAGTGCATAAATACATGTGAATCTTAGTATTGACGTAATATTAAGTGTTAGTGTTTTATTTTTACCATAATTGGCTCCTTCCCGAATTTTTGTACAGATAGGCAATGATGTAGGGTATCATATGATCGGGCTTGAACGACTATACCTTTTTCTCTCGTTTTTTCTATAGGTATCAAAAGTTTTATAGTTTTGCATAACATTAAAAAAAAAATAAAAAATTCATATAAATATACTTGAACCTATTTTTTCGTCCGTAGCTGTATGTGGAACATTACCCAGCTCACAGTGGGGTCAAATGCAAATTTGATAGTAATAAATGTTTCTCCTCGTATTAAACAGAAATATATAGAAAAAGAGGCGAACATATGCTTTCAGAAAAATAATATCGCAGTCACTCTGCAATAACACAAGATAAGCTACAGGGTATCAAAGTTGACTATCTCGAGTATGTAAAAGTTTAAAAAAAATCCTAACTTCTACAAATGAAGTCTGATTTTAAAGATTTCTGGAAAATGTTTAACAGAATAAATTTATCTTTTACAGTTAAAAACATATTTATGTTTAAAATTTCGAATTTTTGCCCCGACCTTCTTAAGTTTTTCAGCAATAAATGCGGATGCATATGAGGTCAAAAAAATTTTAAAAAATATTTATATTGTGATTTGCTACATTTTTGAAAACATTATACTGAAAGAGTTTTTGAATTATCTCAATTCGTCTAGACGTGAAATATATTCAAAGTCTGCAGTTTGAAATTAGTACGAAAAATGATTATATTTTTACAAAAATATACCACAATTCTTTCACTTTTTTCTCAAAGTTCCGTAAATAAACATTTTTTTCTTTATATATTTCAAAAGATAAGGCTTAATAAATGGTTAATAAAGAAATTTTTAATTAATTTATGTTTGCATCTTATATCCAGTATTGGTCGCAATTGGTCAATTAAAAAAAGTTTAATTTTTTTCGATTAATAGAAAAGTGTCACGCGACCTTTGGCGAAATGTTATTATTACGATGTTAGTGTCTAAAAAATTAATTTAATTTTCATTTATTGTTTCTAACTGGGATTATTTATTTATATTTTTAATTTTTCAATAAAATAAGGTCTGTATAGAAATTTTAAAAATATTATAAAAACATGATATTATTTTGCCCTTCACTATGAATTTTTTTATATTTTACTTATCACTAAAATAATTCATGCAATTAAAAATTGTTCAAATTTGTACCTTTCGCCAAAGTTATTATATCAATTACCAATAATAAAAAAGAACAAAAATTTCCAATTAAAAGATCTATTAAATTAATGAAGTAAATGATTGAATGAATTTAACATTTTTGTGAGAATATCTTTCTATTTTATTTTACTTTTGTTTCAATAATTCTTCTGTTTTTATATGAAAGAGTAGAGCCGAATGATATCTTTTTAGTAATGTATCTCTATCTCTAACTACTACTCGGATCAATTAACGAAGAATTTTCATTTTACATCAAATTTTAAATAATACAAAAATTATAAAATAATATAGAAGAATTTTTTTCTCATAAAAATTTATAATTAAATCAATCATTTATATCATTGATTTAATAGATTTTTTAATTGGAAATTTTGATCCTTTTTTCAATTCATTCAAGCAGTAGTTTAGGGTATAGAAATTTGTATATGACCTGACTGTGTGGCGTCGTATCTGCAGTTCATACTTTTTTGTAGATATTTATAAACAGCATATCGCCTTCAATTTGGAAATAACTTGTAAACAAACATAACAAAAGTTGGGGAGATTCAGCCAAATTTTATTTTGAAACAATTTTATTGTTGTGCTGAATCAGGCCCTAATAGTATCAGTTGTTTTACTTTTAATTTTCCTCACATATTTTTAAAAATCGATAAATATTGTAATATTTTATAAAGTTTTGATTCGTTATTCATGAAATATACATTTAAAAATAACTGTAATGGCAACGAGTGTATACACATAAAAAAACGCACTTTTTCAATTAACAAAGTTTACGTTTTTTTTTTTTTTTTTTTTTTCAAAATGTAATGAAAATATTCAAATTTAATTTTTAATTAATTTTGCTCCAATCATCAAAATAATAATATAGCCCTGTAAACCTGTCACTAGTCATGTGACAGGTTTTCAGGGCTAGTGGCCGGTACCAGTTGCGGAACTTTATACGAGAAGAACCTGTCAATTTTACATGGAGTTGTCATTGGAATTGGGACAGGTCGCAAGATAGGTCACTAGTCCTAGAGGATAGGTCGATTAATATAACATAAATTTGATAAAAATTCGGTAAACTTGTGTTCTATTTTTTATTTTATAATTTTTCTTTAATGTCGATGGTGTAACCCCGAATCGAACCCTTTGCTTATGTTACGCATGTTGTCCTCAACGTACAACCACTCAGCCACTGATTGCTATTTCGCGTGAGAAGCTAATTGTGCGCTTAACAAGCTTATTATAAAAAGTATTGTTAAATAGTGTATTTGTGTCAACTGGTTCTCATTTGGAACTTTGGTGTCAATTGATACTCAACTGGTACAGAGGTATCGGTTCATTAATAAAATTGGCACAAATTTTCCGCAGGGTGATCTTATCCTTACTGCTTTTTTTTTTTTAAATAGTCATGGGCCGGAAGTTGTTGAAAATTTGTTTATTTTTTTTTTTTATTTATATATTTTTATAAACAAATTTTTCATTATTTTTAATATTTTTCTAATTTATTTATTTTTCAATTTATTAAAAAATCAATTAAAAAGTTAATTATATTAATAAATAATATATTTAAATTCCAATACACAGTCAGTTATTAATTTTATGACAAAATAATTTAAAATATTTTTTTATGTGTATGATTTTATTTCCTATAGACATTTTTAATTCATTCAATCATACATTTAAATGATTTAATTCATTTATTAATTGAAAAGATTTTTTTATTTTTAATTTTTTTTTTTTAATTTTTCTTTCAATCATTTTGGTAAGAGGTGCTAATTTGAACAAGTTTTTAATTGAATAAATTATTTTCATAGATATTTGTTAATTGGTGACTTTTTCTCAGTATATATTGCCAAATATATTCACATAAAATATTAAAATTTTTGATGATAGGGAAAAAGACTTTTTGTAAACTTTACAATAAGTTGCCCAAACTCTGTTATACTTTTTTATGTATAACAGTTTCCTTATAAAATTCCAACATCTCTAAGATAAAAACTAAAACCTGTTGTTAAAACCACAATTTCTGTTTAACAAAAATAAAAACATTTTTAAATTAGCTAAACAATGTTTATGGAAAATATGCAAACTAATTATATAAAAAATATAAACTTTACTAAATACCCTCTGAAACTGAAATACACACGCACTATTAAGTTCTATATATGTATTATAAATATTGAACACATTTTGAATATATTAAATTTTTGGAAAAAAGAAAAACTAAATTACAACTTTTCGCTTACGGCTATGAGCGTATCTATTAAGGACTATTATTTTACAAATAAGGAAATCATTTTCTTGTAACAAAAGCTGCTCATAGCTAAAGATATAGTTTAACAAAATATTATAAAGATGTTGTTACCTGGGATTTAAATTCATACACACGCACACACACATTCAAAAACATACACTGTTATAAAACATAACAACAATAAATTGCCAAAAGGACTTGTAACCAAGTTTGCCCTTAACTGTTGCAGACTACTTAAAACTTAAGACATTAAAAGAAAAATCTATTTATATCTACGTAAAATAAAATGAAAAGTAAAATAAAGAAAAGAAAAAAAAGTAAAAAGAATATAAAATAACATGAGGTAAAAGTTGATGGCAGTAAACACATCAGTTTAATAAGTTGTTGGAAGTGCAGGTGAAGTAAAAAAGGTAGGGGAGGAAGATAGGAAGTATATAAGCACTGAATGTAGAGATTAAAACACTTTCTTATCATGTGATTATAGTTTCAATATATATTTTTCTTTTTTTTTTGTAATTTTTTTTCTTTATAAAAATATAATACTTAAGATCACCTTTGGAGCGTAAACGTTTGCAATTGGAGTTTGAGCCTCCTGAATTTCCTATAATGACCATACGAGCACCAGTACCTTGGAAAGTTTATGTACAATTAGCACGAAATCATTTGGATCAAGTACTAATGACTACACATCCCGTTATACAAGCTTTAAATTTGCTCTGGCATCAACTGTAAGTAGTTTTACTTCGTGTTCTTCATCTCAATTTCTTAAACATACTATAGTTGATATTTCATTTTGTTGTTTTTGTAGTGTTAAGTACATAGTAGTTTTCTTATATTTTTTTAAGTGGTGACAGTTACATGTGTTTCTTTTTTGCTTTCTTAAGCATGGACATTATGCTTTAGCCATAATAATCTTTTATTTATATACGCAGTTTATTCTACTTTCTTTTTTTTATTTTTTCTTCCCCTGTATTATATTTTATTTTTCCTACTTTTGTATCCTTAGCTATAATGACTTGGTTATTGTTGATGTTTCCAAGATTATTTTACGTGATATACCCATGAATGCCGATGAGTTAATAAATTTTATCCAGGAAAGTTGTGACACTATTAGAAATGTAAGTAGTATGTGTGTGTGTGTATGTGTATTTATATTTTCCTATTTCCTCAATTACTTAGTTACTTGTGACTAAGATTAACTGCACAAACACTACTAATACTTGTTTGTATTTGTTAATGATAATTTGTAGTTATTATTGAACGATTGGATACCTCGTTGTGCTGATATGATGGATGTAATGCGTAAAACTTGGAAGGATTTAATACCAATGCATGGTAATTATGGTGGACGTGCTGCCATATTATTTCGTTGTGTACACGCTTTAATGTCACATCATTTGGAAATTCTAATAACTAGAAGTTTGACATTTTTGTATAAGACTTTAGAGGATTATTTGGTAAATTTTCCTAAATACTGTTGCAAGTTAATGGAATATATATAATAGGTTTTCTTGTTGTTTGTTTTCAGGATGGCAATGATATAGTTAAATATAATATGCATGATCCCAAATTAAAGCGACGTCCTTTAATGACTCTTATTGTGTCTGTAATTGGTACACATTTTGATAATCCTACTAGAGAGGACATACCAGCCGAACATACTATACCAGCAATTTATGAGGAACACGAAGATGATGCTGATCCATTTTATCGACGACCAAGTGTGGTTTTGGTGGAAACGGTGAGTAGTAAATTTTTATATATAACGAGCTGATTGACCCTGCGTTGCAAGTGTTTTATTGTATAAAAACATATTATACAAATTAAAAATTAAAAAAAAAATTACCACAAAATTCTTTTATGGATTTTCATTACTCAAGACCCTGTCTATAAATTAAAAATTGTAGAAAATTCAAAAAGTACTATCAGAAAAACAAAAAAAAGTACCACAAAATCCGGACATGTATTCACATTCATTTAGTATCATATATCCATAATTTTATATTTCTAGATTTATGTTTCTAGGTTTGTTATTTTAATGGTACATTAAAATAACAAAAAAGTACCGCAAAGTTCTCTCTTATGGATTCTTATTAACTAAAGACCACACATTCGTTATTTTATATTTCTAGGTTCATAACTATAAAAATAACATTAGAATAACGAAAAAGTACCACAAAGTGCCCCTTTGTGAATTCTTTCCAACATCGGACCATGCCTTTTATGATTTTAAATTAAATATTACAGAAAATTCAGAAAGTACCAAAAAAGAAGAAAAAGAGTACCACAAAGTTCATATTCATGAATTCTTACATACAGAACCTTGTAATCTTTAAGTACATAGGGCTACATTTTCTTAATATCATGTTTTTATATTTAATGTAAATGAAAATTCATTATTAAATAAAATGTAATTTCCCGCCTTTACCCCTTTTTTGGTACTTTTTTTCACCCGTCGATGTATTAAAAATTGTATTCCAATAAATTTCTAAATTGTAGTAGTATCCTATTTTAAAATCCTCATATGAATATTTCAATAAATATAAAAAATGCTTAATGAAAAAAGTACCAGAAATAGGTATGATTTTTACCGCTTAAACGTTTGAATTTCTAAAAAGTACCTTCGTTGAAAAATTTTGGAAAAAAATTTGTTACTTCTGATCGGCTTATTGGATTTCCGTAAAATTTGGTAACGTAACAAAGGATTTAGTAATGTTAAGTCTGGAAGGGGTATCCAACGTATCCTTCAGGGGCGGAGCTAGGTGGGCTCTAATTTAGGTACCTCTGACATAACAAAATTTTAATCGCTTGTCAAATTTTTACTCTTTTTGTCCGATTGCACGACTGACTTATTACCCCTTCGTTTTTGAGTTATTAATTACCTCAATTTTGTACGCTTTTTAACGAGTTCAAAAATAAACGATTTGAATTTTGAAAATTGCTATAATGACAACTTTTTGTGTTTTTCGGTCGTAAAAATATCTGAACTCTTTTTTCTCTAAAATAAAATTTTCTTTAAGAACATATAATAATTTTATAAATTTCTAACTGATATCTTCACAAACATGATTTTAAAATAAAATGCAAATCCAATACCTCAAGTGGTCAAGACATAAATAATTCCGAATTTTACCCATTTTAATTGAAAGTTTAGATTTTAGTTTATATTTATACAATAATCAACCTAAAATTGGAAAGATATCCAACAGAAAACTGAAATCCAAACAGTCTTGTAGTTCATGATGAGGGTAGTTGGGATATTACGAGCCCAATGTGCAAATATTATAAAGCAAAGAAAAAATCTTCCTTTCAGCGCGTTAACATATACCGTTCGACTCCAAATCACTTTCTGAGCCGATTTAACCATGTCAGTCCGTCCGACAAATGTTCTGCGGGAATTGAGTTTTAACACTCATAAATTCCTTAAAAATTGAAATATTTTAATAAAATTTAACACAAATAAACTTCATATATGCCTATATCAGTGTGTCAAATTTCATGAAGATCGGCTTATAATTGACCTAAGCTCCCTCTTTCGAAAATCACTTTAACGTTTATAAATCCCATAAAAATGTTTGTATCAACTTATTATTCCACACAAATAAAATTTTTTTTAAGTATAAATGATAAATTTTTTGAGGCAAAATTTTATGAAGATCGATCCATAAGTGACCATAGCTCCCATAATAGACCCAATTTCGGGAATCACCCAAAAGTTCAAAAATACATTTGAATTTTAGTATTTTTTTATTTTACACTTAACACATGCACAGGTCCATAATTTGGTACACATAGACAATGGTATAGGGTCATACTTTATCTCTTGTTTTATTTATAAAACTAATACACTTTTATATATTCTATGCATTTAAATTGTTAATATGATTGAAGTAATAATATCTGCCATTCTTAAGCCGGAAATATATTTTAACCTTTTGAATTTTATGAGAGTACAAACTTGGCTTTCAAACTTCACAACAATCATAAAAAATCAAGTGACTTTTTAATTTTATAAATCCTATATAAATTTAACTTTCGTCATAAATTTAAGAAGAAATAAGTAACCATTTAATTTTTTTTTTTTTTATTTTTTTACAGCCTTCTCCGGAAGTCGATAGCTTAAGTCAATTCCTATTAAACAACAGTGGAAAATTCCATGCTTTTCCTTATATAGGAAGTCTTCCAGAATTATTTATTAATATATTTAAAAGTATTTTAAGAGTGGGTTATGAAATACCACGTCTTGAATATGTTATGTCAAATGGTAAGTAATGAAATTGAAATAAATATATACATTAGAGCAGGCGCGGATCCACGGGGAGGCAAAAAGGGAAATTCCCACATCCCCAAAATAAAAAATTTTAATGCAAAATTTGTACTAAGTCAAAAATTTAAGGTTATAGTTGTGAAAATCATTATATTTTCCTCCCCCAAAAGAATGACCTAGAAGCGCGCCTGCATTAGAGTGTTCCGAGAAAAGCATTTTTCGAGATTTTGATGTAGGAAGACCTCTAAACGATGAGTAAAAATTTGCGTAATAAGAAAAAATTACTCAAAAATTTTTTAAAAATAGACTTGAGTTCTCAACCAGCGATTGAAAAATCATGGGTCCCATACATTTTGGTAAAAAAATCGATATTTAATCGAAATGGGTATCAAAAAATTAATATTTTTATGCTGGTTATTCGGCATAGCCCTTCACCATCGTTGACGTGGATGTTATAAAAAGTACAATACTATCAATTTTAACATCCCTGACTTACACCAACATGTATTTGAATGACAAACTTATATATCAACAATTATATCAAGCAACAACAACAAGAACACTGCTGTTGTTTGCTAAACTACTTGCCTATACAAAAAACAACAACAATGCTTAATATATGTTTTTGTGTATTTATGTTATTAAATTTTTATAGTTTCATTATGAACGAGTTTAGAAAAAAACCGAAATTTTATAAAAATGTTTATGTATCCGTAGCTTACAAGCAACTTCAAAAAGTCTAAAAAATGCGTTTTGGCCGATATCCGGGATATAGTGGACTGATTTTTTTTTTCAGAAAAAAATAATAAAAAAAGATTTTATATTTTTTGTGCAATAGCTTATATAGGAGCTTAGAAAAGCCGATATCTCAGTTATTTTACAAGCGATTTTGTTAATTTTCATTAGTGTTCTTACATGTAATTTTCGTTATAATTTGATATATAAAAGTTATATATACGATAACCGGACCTTTCTAAAAACTGATTTCAACTGACAGACGGACAACTTAATATCGATTCCCATATCAATAAGGATCCCATATATATACTCTTTGGGGTCTTAGATGAATATTGTAAAAATTACGGAATGAAAAACTCGTGGTGAAGGGTATAAAAATATAAATTTGTATTATTATTATTATTTTTTTTTTTTTTTGCATTATATACTAATATGTCGATTTAAGGTCCTTAAATAATAATAATATTTGTGACAAATTTTTTTAAATATTCGTTTAATAATTGCCTTAGAATTACGAATTTTTTTGGTAACCAATTTAAGATAAAACACAATACTATTTTTTGGACAAAATGTTCTAGACTCATGTTTTTAATCGTTGGTAGGGAATTGAAAATAAATTTTCAATTTTGTTTTAAGCTTTTGTAATTTTAAGCAGATTTTTACGCATCGTTTGAGGGGTCTTCCTACAATTTTTTTTTTTTTTGTCTACGGGACCCTCTAATATACATATAAGTTTATACAATGTAATATATTTAATAATTTATTACAGATCCCGATACATTTGGCTACTTACATTGCATCAATGAAGAACATCCTGATATTATACTCCTTTACGATAAAATACGTAAAATTGTAGAAAATAATTGGCGTGGACCTATAGTATATTTATTGCCAATTTACAAATACTATTATCCTTTATTATCGAATAGAATACAACCAATTGTGGAAAAAATTTTTACACAACATATTCTACCGGATTTAGCTGTAAGTATCCTGTGGCTTTTATTAAACGTCATACAATAGAATAAAGTAGAGTTTTTGTAACGCTTTTCAATTGCAAAACCAATAAAAATAATTGAGAGTACTAGAGCGAAAAAATCATAATAATAATTGAAAATAATTTTCATTTTATACACAAACACAGTCTATGTATTTATGTTTATTAACAAATACAATTTATTCGCTGTATATAATTTTCTGCTATTTTTTTTTTCTAAAATTTAAATGACTTTTTAATCAACTGTTAATTATGTTTCCAATATAAAAAAAAAAAAAAATAAAAATAAAATACAAATATTTCATTAGAAATCGCTAGAGCAAATACTAAATTAGTTAAATGCTAAACAGCAACAACAACAACAATAATAATTATAAACTTTATAGAAATATAAAACAGAATGACTGACAGTTTAAGCCACACTCAGCAGGATGTCAATTGAGTTCGTACGCTATACTTTCGTTAATAACTAAACAGAATTTAAATTTGTCTAAGTGTAAAATTGAAAATGTTTAAGAGTGAGTAGGGAAAATTATAATAATTTTTTTGTATAAATATTATTAGCAAATAAATTTACAGTGAAATATAGATTATAAGAATTATTTAAAGTAATTTTACTTAGAATTTCTAATTACAAACAAACAACAATGATAATTTAATATTCTTTAGAATTATTAAATATTCTTTAGTTAATATATTTACCAAGATAATATTTACATATGTATGTAACTAGAATATAATTATATAATTTTAGCTTTTACTGTTCTTAGTTGACGTCTGCGTCTCACAACTCATACACATAACATGTACAACAAATTTTTCGCTGAATAAATTTTACAAAATATGTATTTTACTACAAGTGCATAGATCCTGAAGCATAAAATATGTTTAATTATTTAATTTCAATTTCATTATGTTCAATGATGCGTAGAATTAACATTGAATTTAATTATAAATCAAAAATTACTCAAAAGGCGGATGCGAAATTATTAAATTCATAATAATATGAAAATTTGTTAAATGGAAAACAACTTAAAAATAAATAAATTAATGTCAATTGGAATATAAATTAAAATCTTTATTGGCACAAAAATATCTATATTTTAATTACAAAAAAAAAAAAAAAAAGATTTAATTTTATATAAATTAATCAAAAATATATTTAAATATTTTGTTTTTTATAATTTACTATAAAATTGCATAAAGAATTATTTCACACATTTATTGAAAAAAGTTATTCACAGTCTTTTTAAATTTTAAATACACCACTTGAGTATGAATCATATTTGAAATTCTTTAACCATATTATTTTATTAATTTATATTTTACTTTTAACTTTGGTTTTAACGACTTCAATTTTATTCATATTTTTCAGAAATAATTATAATATTTGAACCTAAATAATATTCAAACATGTAAAGGTATTGCAATAAATTTTTGTCATAGTATAGACAAACTTGTTTTAATATCACGGAATTTTAAAAATTTCCACTTTTTCTTACCAAAATGTCTAATATACCGAATAATCCGAGAAAAACCTATTTTCAATAATTGACATTTTTATTTAAATTGGTCACTTTTCCGTTTTTAGTTGCGTGACTCGGAAAATATTTTTAACAAACATATGACAAATAAAAACGAGAGAAGAAGGTATAGTCGACCATATGATACCCTACACCATTGCCTATGTGTACCAAAATTCGGAAAGGAACCAATTATGGACCTGTACTTGTATTAAGTGAAAAACAAAAAATACTATTACACTAAGATTCACATGTATTTATGCATTTTTTGGTGATTCTTCAAGTTTTACATGGACAGCCAGCCAGCCGTCCAGCCAGCCAGTCAAGGATGTTTAAACATGACATGGAATCACTGACATGGAATCACTGACATGGAATCACTGACATGGAAACACTGACATGGAATCACTGACTTCGAAATTCTTTAAAAATATAATAAACCATCATATGAACGAAAAAGTCCCCTAATGAATTTTCATTAACTTAGGACCATGTATCTAAATTAAAAATTATAGAAAATTCAAAAAGTACCATCAGGACAAAAAGGTACCATAAAATCTCCTATTATGGATTCACTTTCATTTAGGATTACATTATCATTAATTTCTTCTTTCTAGGTTTATAATTATAAAAAAGCAAAAAGTACCATTAGAAGAACAAAAAAAGTAGCATAAACACTGCTCTCGTGAATTTTTTCCCTTATAGGACCATGTATATTTAATTTCATGTCTCTAGGTTAAATATTACAGGAAATTCAAAAACTACCATAAAGTCTCCTGTTATGGATTCTCATTCACTTAGGACCACATATCCCAAATTTCATGTTTCTAAGTTCCCTTCTTATGAATTCTTATTAACTAAAGACCACATATTCCTAATTTCATGTTTCTAGGTTCATAACTATTGAAAATTCAAAAAGTACCATTCGGAGAACGAAAAGGCACCACAAAATTTCGAGTTATAAGGTTAACGATTTTTCCCGCTGTTACCCATTTTACCCCCAAAACATTCGAATTTCCAAAAATCCCATCTTAGTGGATCTATATGGAAGGAGACCTACCTATGTGCCAAATTTCGTCTCTCTAGCTTTAGACGTTTGGGCTGTGGGATGATAAAGAGATTACTTACCTTTGGAAATATGTTTTTCGTAGAGTGAACTACCTATTTTTACATTATGGTCATAAATAAATTATGAGCGATCTTTTTAAAGAATTACATATCTACCCTTTATGTCAGTGAGACGCTAGGGAACTGCGGTTCACCAAATTGACTGGAAAAAATCTCAGAATTTCGCCATTTAAAAAAGTCTCCAAAACAGTGGTCAGATAGTTCAAAAAACGACAAATGTCCAAACGGTAACACTCGTTGGATGTCTATCCATTGCCTTGTTAGATAACGATTCACATGCAAGTATCTAAATAAAGAACTCTAGCACTTAAAAATATTGGAATTTCAGCACAATTTTTTGAAAGAAAACTATTTTTTTGAAAGCATTATTTTCATGCATGACAATAAATCAGGAATAGTTCATAAATAGTTAGGGAGGGTTTTACGCGATTTTACACCCAAAAATATTGATTTAAGACCCATATTAATTTATACAAATACAATTAAAATTTTTTTTAGATTGTTTTCGTAACTCAAATAGAAATTTAATCCAAAAAGTGTGTTTTATTTTAAAATTTATGAAAAATATCTCAAAAAGTGAATAGAAACCGAAAATTAAATTCGTAATTCGAATTTTTCCGTACCTTGGTTCTCAGTGAATATGGATACATAGAGTTAATAAGTACTAAACATCTAATACACTTTTTTGAATTGACTTTAGTTCTCGAAATAATTAGCGATTTGGGAACTTAAGAAAGTTACATTGAAACATATCTCGAAATTGATAATTAAATATTAAAAATAATTAAAGTTGTCTTCAAGACAGTGAAGAATCGAAATTTTTTGTAACCTCTGATCGGCTGGTGGATATACATGAAATTTGGTATAAATTTTTGAAGAGGAACCTTATATACCCCTCATGGGCGGAGCTAAAAGGGCACAAAGTTGGGTACCTCGTCTAATTTCATATATCTTTATACACTCGCCTGCTATCAGAAGTTACAGATTTATTTCAAAGAAATATCGATTCTGCCCCATTGTGCACTGTTATATTATTTTGAAATGCAATCAACAGTTTTCTGAAAAAAAAACTTAAAAAAATCACAAATTTTTCAATTTTAAAATTTCGAAAATTAAAATTTACATCCTTTAATAAATACAAAAGTACACCTGGGGCGCTTCGCTACCCATTATAAATTTGAATTAATATAATAAAAAACATCAACTTGTAGTAATAAAATTTATTTCATTACAATGAATGAGAGAGTTGTATATACATTAGAGTGCTCCAAAAAACGAAGTTTCGAATTTTGCCCGCCCCGCCCTCTAAAATTGTTCTATGGATTATAAAAATACGTCGTGCAAAAAATTAGGGCAATAG
>MINK01010529.1:0-10934 GCA_001735545.1 Phormia regina
TTTTTATTTTCCACTTAATACAAGTATAGATCCATAATTGGTTCCTTCCCGAATTTTGGTACACATAGGCAATGGTGTTGGGTATTATATGGTCGGACTTGACCGACTATACCTTCTTCTCTCGTTTATTCTGAACTTAGCTTTAAAAAGGCTAACAATTTATTAATTTTATTTTTAAAAAATCATAAATTTTATAACTTTTGTGCATTAATTCGCAGAAAAGATCGAAATTATTTATATTTAAGAAAGAATTTTTGTCTGGGACGCTTAATTCTACTGAAGGTTATAATAATTTTTTTTACAAACTTTATTGTTCATATCAAAAAATTCACTAATATATTTTAAGAAATATAAAAAACCAATAAGGGAAAATAAAAATATCTGTGGTTTTAAATAAAACTTTATATTAGCTTTTTTCTGGCTTTATTTTTAGAGGCATTTAGCCTTTTGTGACCTCTTTTAAATCCCAATTTAGTATTTTTTTCTCAAGCCCTGGCAACACTGGCAATAATGATAAATTTAATTCAAATTAAACTAAAGACATTTCATTTAAAATGATAAATTTAATTCAAATTAAACTAAAGACATTTCATTTAAATCAAAACATAAATTTCGATTTTATTCAGAAATAAGTAAAAAAACCTCATTAACAAAATTAAAATAATAATTTTTTGATTTTTTTTTTTGTAATTTTTCTATTGAAATTAATATTTTGACTAGTTTGTGAATAAAATTTTTAATAATTTTTATTTTTTTTATATAATTTTTTTTTGAAATTTTGTATAAAATTTAAATTTTTAAATGGGTCTTAATATAACTGCTAACCGCATTAAAAATAGTGTAATAAAGACTTAAAAACCCTGTGGCCGATTTTTGATTTTGTAACTCTGTGCAATACATTAGTCACATTTGATCGGAAGTTTACGTGACTACAGGTTCAATGCTCTCATAAATATTTCATTATAACCCTTTAATAAAATTTACCCCATAGGAAGAATTAGTTTTGTTTATTATTTTCATAAAATGTTTAGAAGCTATAACCAAAGAATACTAAGAATGGAAAGCTTGTCACATTTGTGCAACAATAACATTCCTCTCTCCTCAAGTTCTGTGTGAATTCAATACACTTGTGAGAGAGAGAGAAAATCACGAAATAAACAATTTATTTCTTGAAAATTTAAGGAAAATTACACCAGCGACACATTTTCTACTAGCACACGATATTTTTATTATTTTTTTACTCATATTTATTGAACTTTCACTCCCATTTCACGAATATTTTTCACAAACTATAAAAATATTTTTTTATTTTATTTTTGACATTCATTTTTTGTATGTTGAAATCTAAATTGAACAAAGATATTACGTTTGGTATTAAACATAAAAAAGAATTTAAAATAATTTTAAATTATTTTCGTATAAATTAATCCTTTTAGTATTTTTATGCCATATGGCATAATCGCATTTTTTTGGCCACTTATCAAAACCTAATCAGATTTTTAGATTAAATTTTATACACTTCTATTATAACAAAACTTCCTAATAGACCACAGAAAAAAATCTTTATTTTTAACTACAAAAATATTGCGTTTACGAAATTGTCTCCACAAATTAATACTTTCGGGTCAAAAATGCATGGTTTATTATTAAAAAAAAATGAAAAATTTTGATAAAAATATAAACATTTTTCAAAAAATCTATCAAATATTTAGAAAAGAGTTTGTATTAATATTTAGCGATATAAAAATATAATTTAAAAAAAAATTCTTCTTTTGAGTTACGTCTTTTTGACAAGTGTTCCATTCTTAATATTCTTTGGCTATAACCTACAGAAGTAATTGACAATTTAGCTTAAATATTTATATATCACCTAAATATATCTTACACCACTATAAGTGGTTGGGGAGTTTTGTGTATGTGCAAATATTGTAACGCAGAGAAAAAATCTTACTACCCCTACCTTAAAGTATAACGTTCGTATTTCTAAGTCGATTTTACCATGTCCGTCCGCCCGTCAGTCTGGTTGGCTGTCCATGTGAAGCTTGTGCCCAAAGAACAGGTGGGAAATTTAAATATCGTACATATGATTTTTTTTGCACAAGGACGAAGCCTATCGATTTTGGTCATGATCAGCTCATTATTTTCAAAGTCTTAACACTCAAGATTACCTTAAAATTGAAATATTTTAATGAAATTTAATAATTTATCATTGCTCCTATATAAATTTCTCTTTCGAAAATTACTTTAACGTGCACAAATCCCTTAACAATGTTAATATTCATTTAACATTCGACATATATAAGATTTATAAAAGTATAAATGACAGTGAAAAATTTCATGAAGATCGGTCCATAATTGACAATAGCTCTGATATAAGATATAATTTCTGGAATCACCAAAAAGTGCATAAAAACATGTGAATCTTTGTATCGACATAATATTATGTATTAGTATTTCTTATTTTTCACTTAATACAAGTATTGGTTCATAATTGACTCCCACCCAAATTTTGGTACATATACGCTATGATGTAGGTTAACATGTGGTCGGGCTTAACCGACTATACCTTTTACTCTTGACTTTTATCTGATTATTTTTCTTACATAATTAATTAAATTAATGAAATGATTCTAATATTTTAAGCCTTCCAAAATTAGTTATAGACTACTAAATATTATTTATGCTATGGTTGTATAAGAAATATTATAGTGATTGTACAATTTGTCTTAAATAACGCCCACCTAGTGAAAAAACATACACCTTTTTTGCATTATTGCTAAAGTAATCATAATCACAAAATGTTTTACATTTGAAATTTTTTTGTCTCCTCATCTTACGATTATTATATTTTTAACAAATAACAAAGAATTTGAGCCAGTTATCTATTCGTACATTCAACTACAGAATGAAATTAAAATCTTTCTAAATTTTACCAGGCAACCGTATTGTATTTGTAAAACTGTCATATACAATATAGTGACAAAGTACAGTGGAATAGGGGAATACTGATAATAGAATTTTAAACTTTATTTTTAAGTAAATGACAAGAATATATAAAAATTTTCAGAACAAATAATATTTTGAAATAAGAAAACTGAAATTGGATTTTAGTTTTTATAATATTTTAATTTTAGATTAGAGACGGACGGACATTCAGACTTTAACAATTTAAATTTTAAATCATTTTTGTTAATAATATACATGCCACTGTACATTATGTCTACAATAGCAACATAAATGATATATTTTCTTATGTCTAGAGGATGTTAAATATATTTCGAATTAAAATAACAAGAATCATAAGAGAAGCATAAGAAAAATATATACGAAAGTATTCAATTTTCTACAATTTATTTTTAATATCTTTGTACTATTTCAGTTAAAATTTGCAAACGTTGACTGGTTGAAATAGGATAAACTAAAAATGAATAAAATGAAAGGATGAAATAATAACGACAACTGTGTGAAATTTTTAAAGGAAATATTACCTACCTATGTACATTTAAAAATATGTTCTGTTATAATATTATATTCCTGCTGCTTTTGCTTATTATTTTCTTTTCTTTTTTTCCCCCTTTTCTTTTGCTTACAGCACCGGTAAACGTAAATTAATTTTAAATTCAAATTATAATGTTACAGCTGTGTCACAAAATACATACAATTATCATTTTCTTCATAACTATATATAATTTTATTTTACATATTTTCTTATTTTCTAGAAAATCTTTTTATAGACTTTTACTTAAAAGAAAATATTAGAGTTTTAAATGCTACCACCTACATTATTTTTTGTTATTTTTGCTTTCATAGCAAACGGTGGCATTGGCGTTGTTATCATTGTTGTACTCGTGTCAGAGATGTAGAAGTAATTAGAGTGTGAATAATTTTTTTCACCATTCCTATGTTGTCTTTTGGTACTCGACAAAAAAAAAAAAAAGAAAAAAAAAATCCTTAACATTTTCCTTTTTGTCTTAACCATTTAGAGTTTCTTGTAACTCTTTTGTAAAGATTTTCATTGTTTGTTGTCTTTTGGTTTTTGTTAGATTTTTTTTTCATTAACGCATTCGTTTGTTCATTCATACGTCTAACGTCATATTTCCTTCCGTTTGTGTTATTGTTATGATATGTTAATTTGTCTTTAAATGTCGTTTTAGTTGCGTGTGTATGTATTTGAGAATTTTGTCTCCGTTGCTATTTTTGTAACAGTCTTTAATAGTCCTACCGCTGCTAATTATTAAAGACTTTATTCCGCCCAAATAAGGTAGTAAGTAATCTTTTGAAAACACCGTTTATAATACCCTACACCACTATAAGTGGGTATATATTGATATTTATAACACTAAACGATATCCATATACATCGGCTTAGAATCACTTTCTGAATCGATATCCATATACATCGGCTTAGAATCACTTTCTGAATCGATTTAATGATGTTTCTCTGTCTATTCCTTCATGTAAATTTTTAGTTTAATTACAGGTCGCAATTTTGGAAATGTATATTGATTTGCAAAATCGGTGCATAAAGAGTATATAGATATTGACCAAAAACTGAAGATGTCTTACTATCAAAGCCCCTATAAAACTTAGACATTTCATAGAAAACAAAAACGATTTGGTGATTTTTTTAATATTTCTATGTTAAAGTTAATGGACATTCATTGTTTTGTGAATAATTGATTTGAATGAAATATTTGAAACAAGTTTAGCTTTATGATACAGAATAAAAATAATTTTTTTACGTTCTACGATTTTTATGATTGTTTTGAGAAAAAAAGTTACGAAAAATTAAATTTCGGAAAATGGTGTAGTAACTATATAACTGTTGACCGTTTAAAAAAGTAATGCAATAATTACTTGAAGATAATTTTAGTTAGAATTTTTTTTGGATATCATTTCAAATAAAATCGGATAAGTCGTTTTTTTCAATATATTAAAAAAAATGCTACAACAAAAGGTTACAAACTTTTTAATTTCACAAATCACGATTTGTCATGCGAACTAGGGTCAATGCAAACGGGCGAAAAATATATAGTACATCAAGCCCGATTATATGATACCTTACACTATAAAGTTACCATATAATGGACCTGTACAAGTATTAAGTGTAAAATAAAAAATAATACGTCGATACTCTGATTTACATATAAACGTGCTTATTAGGCAATTCCCGAAATTGGGTCTCTTATGGGAGACCGATAATAGAGCTCGAGCAAAAATCGACTTCAATTACGAAATTGTTAATATTAATTAATTTTTAATTGATTTTGCTCCAATTATCAAAATGAAATATTAATAACTATAATAATTGATTTTATTATAACTGCTTTTCTTTATATTTTTAAAAGAGTTGTAAATTTATTTAAAAAATAATTTTAAACCAATTAAAAAGATAATTATATTAATAAATAATATAATTAAATTTCAATACAAATATGTTTTTCTGCGTAAATAAAATTTAAATGAATAGTGATATTTTATTGAAATTTCTGTATAATATGTAAAATGATCGTAAAAAGAGAATTAAAAAAAATCACAATTTTTTACTGGAAATACCCAAAATCTCAATTCGTATAAAAAGTGTTAAAAAATAAGATAATTTTAAGTCGATCCCAGCTTTACAATTTGAGAAATATTGAAATATTTGAGAAGCATTGTTAACTTTTAATTTTATTTATTACAAATAAGTAATATTTATATTGAAACATATCTCGAGAAAAAATTTAACATTAATTTTAATACAATATTAAAAAACTATAATTCAGATAATTTTTAAGTAATGTTCACATATTTTTATATACTTTTATATTTAGTTTTACAAAAACTCAACAACTATTATATTTTATCCTTACGATGAAGCAAATAAAATAATTGGTAATTTTTTATTGAACCTTTAATTTAGTCTTGTCTGTATAAGATAAATTCTTGTTTAAATTTTATTATTAATTCCATATCTTCCTTTTGGCAACAAATAATATAATGAGCTGAAACTGCACATATAAAAATCCGAAAAAAATAATGGTGACATGCAAACTTTTTCCAGTCTAGAGGGCGAGATATACATGTTGCTTCTACTATTTTAACATTTTTTAAACATGCATATAAGTCACAGTGAACTAACTCAGTTTGTACAATGTACACACATTCATCGTATTGTATAACGTAGCAAAATAGCAACCAGATCTCTTATTCTTTTGTTCATTCATTATCATGAACTGAATATCAACTCAACATTCAAAAGCAAACCAACAGATGAAAAAAGTCAGCGAAGTAATCATCAGCATAATGAATTAATTAGAATTATTATTTTTATTTTTGCAATCATAAAAGCATAATTTTTACAAACAAATATAAAATTTCTTTTGTAAACTTTATTGCAGATACTCGCAACCAATACTACTGATAAGTGTCAAAACAGTAGGTGGTATAATAAAGAGTGTAACACTAAAAATTTGGTCATGGCAAAACCAAGATGTTAATATCAGAATGTAATTTTTATTATATGTAGAATATAAATTTATCACATGTAAATTACTTACAGTACTTTTAATATTCAAATTTATAATTGATAGCATGTTATCTAAGTAAAAGCCTGACCCTCCATTTCTCTGTCAGACTGTCTGCTTCTTTCCAAGCTGGCATAATGTAAATATTCAGTGTAACCTGTTGCTTAAGCTTTTATAGTATAATTTCACACTCACACGCCTATTTTTCATTTTAATAAGAAATGAAAAATTATGTAAATTTATTGTTCGCTTTATTTAGCAACAGACAAATAAACAACAATAATGATAAAATATAAATATCTACTAAATATTGTAATTTTATGTATTTAGTCATAACAAGTGTTTATTCATTCGTTTTTTTATGTTTTGTGCTCATTGAATGTATAAAAAGGGTTAATTATACATACTTCATTATTCTTCTGTTTATACTCATTTCTTTAGTATTCTTAAAGCGCGTAAAACTTAGATACATATGCTATGTGAATTTAAACCCTTAAAACAACTAGAGTATTTACATATATACATATGAATATATGTATATTCCCCGTATTCCCCATATTTTTTCTGTTGAGGATTTCGCGGAATTTGCATGAACTTATAAATATTAAATATTTTACATTGCGAGTACATAGAAGATTTCTATTTGAAAGCATCTATATTTTATTCTTACAGTAATTATTTTAAAAGTAAACAGAAACCCCCTAATGTATCGTGAACATTTATATGCATATGCAAATTTTTTTATTTCATATTTGAATATTTCTTGTCTCTTTTACATACACATGGATCATGAACTATAATATGAAAAGCATCTCCAAATTTCGATTTCTCCATCACAGTGATTTACGGACTTCAGAACAAATTGTTGGTCATAATATTTGTTCCCATCACATATATTTTTGTACCATGCATCCAAGACATACTAAAATGAATTACTCACTGTGCAGAGAATGTTGTGCCATTTTGTATGGGGCCAGTCGGAGTAAAGCATTGAACTTAATAATAATAATAGTTGAGTCTATATAGTTGAATCGTAGGAGTTCTACACTCAAATTGAATCAGAAACATATTTTTAATAAAA
Source organism: Phormia regina (assembly GCA_001735545.1). Taxonomy (NCBI): domain Eukaryota; kingdom Metazoa; phylum Arthropoda; class Insecta; order Diptera; family Calliphoridae; genus Phormia; species Phormia regina. The sequence continues at coordinate 7,587 of MINK01010529.1, forward strand.
CATTACTTTAGTTTTTGCATTCTCCGTTGATGTTTTTCGTTTCTATATTAACAATTTTATAATTTCTGTAAAGAAGAAGAATTTTGATGAAATGCATTTTCTGATCCGCCACGATCCTCCTTATCATCCATGTGCCTTTTAGTGCTAGTTGCAAAGATCTTTCTTTTAACTCCTACTTATGAAGAGTTAGAATACTTAACGTCATCACTTTACATATTCCTAACTCTTAAGTATTAAGTGGAAAGAACTTTTACTTCTTCATAAGTGTGAGTTGAAAGAATGGTCATTACAAGTAACACTAAAAGGTACATAGATACTGATGAAGATCGAAGCGGATCGGAAAATGCATTCCATCCTTCATAATAATCAACTCGTCTTTCTAAAAACCTTTTAAATTATATCACAATTTCTTTATTTTTCACAATTTCTTTATTTTTCCTTGAGGAAATTTTCATAAAATTGTCTTTATACATAAGTATGTATAAAGACAATTAGCGTCGAAATAAAGGAAACATTTTTATAGAGATTTTCATTATATCTTTTTTTTTAAATATCATGTAATGAAACGGAAAAGGAAGTGAAATTATTTTATAAACGTAAAAATATAATTGTGTTTTCTTCAAGGTTTCAATTGAAATGTTTAAAATAATTTATGAGTCATTGGTTCAATATTATATATATGAAATATATATGAAATATATGCGTGTAGCTAATTACAATTACATAAATACATATACATGAATATATTACATTCTCGTTTCGACAATAAAATATACTTAATATTTCTTAAAAAAAAAAAACACTTGCAAGTAAAATTTAGTTGAAAAACTAAATAAAATTAATATTAATAACAAAACTTAAATTGAACCGCAGGTGTTCATTCATCAATAAATATTCTTTATAATATTATATTATACATATGTATTAACGTACATGTATACATATATGTATGTATAGTATAATAATGATTTCAAACTCAAATTCATTTGAATAGAAATGTTATGGTTAGTAATTGAACACAAATTAATTGTTTAAAGTTAGACGCATATTCATATAACATTATTTTAAATAGAAACCCCGAACTATTTACTTACATACTTACATACTATAAATCCTTTAACAAAAATACAGTACAAGTACAAAAAACATTTTAACTAAATATTAATTAGTTTTAATGAAGGTTTTTCTTTGTTTTGCTATTAGTTTCTTTCAGTTCTTTCATGTTGAAGTAATAAAAACTAACAATTTATGTAAATTTTACTTAGGTGTATTTCAATATATGAGATTAATTATATAATTACCAGACTTTGTTATTTTGGTGTTGATTCTAAAATATTCGAGATGGTTACTTGCAGCAAATAATTTCATTGTCCAAACATAATTTTATGAAGGTATATAGTAAATAGTGCTTGTATTGTATTATAAAATAATATATAAATATTATTAAAAAATTAAATAATTTAACTATAGAATAAAGGAATTTATTCTTTATTTGAAATAAAAATATTGTCACAATAAGAAAATTGAGTAAATAATGCATGTAACTGTAGCATACAAATATTTCGACTTAACCAAAATCAATCTTAATTAGTAACCTCATACATATAAAACAAAACCGAATTCTCAATGTAAATCACTCAAGCATGGTATATTTTTTCAGGGGGTTTGTTTGTTTTTATTTTTTTATGTTTACCCGTAATGCACTTCTAAAAGGAAGTACTTGAAATTAGTACATGTTTTTTTTTATTCCAAAGTTGACCGTTTTGCATGAGCTTTTATGGCACCTTTTAAATAATCGGCTTTAAATTATTCTTTTGCTGACTTGTTACAATTTTTGCCAACATGCAACATGATAAAATATTTATAGACTTTTTTAACGTATAGTACGTAATTAGTTTAATTTTCATGTACAAATAATATGTACGGTGAATTGGGAATATGTAAGGAGATATTTTTATTTGGCTAATATTAAATTGTATTGCCGAAAACATGATATTGAGATTCCAAAATATTTATTTTTTTTCAGTTAATAAAAAAAACGTAAAAAACTTCAAAGAAAAACTGAATAATTAAACATTTTTTAAATAAAAGTTAAAAATCTGGGAATATAATACAACATAATCAGAATATTATGAAAAAAAAAAAAAACGATATCATAAGAAAACGTACACTTTAGTACGTAAAAGCTATTGTTTAAGATAAGAGAATGATTGTAACTAGTGATAATTTGTACAACCTAGATAATATCGTTCTAATATCTTTTGGTATAGAGAGAGCCAAAAGAACGAAAATTTCTTTCTTAAAAAAAGAAAAATCGATTTTAAAGCTAAACAAGAAGAGTTGGACCCAAAAGAACGAAAATCTATGATCACTCATATCCCTTACCAAAATCACTTTTTATACGTAAAACATAAAAATCGATTTTAAAGCTAAACAAACAGAAATAGGGCCAAAAGGACGAAAATCTGTGATCACTCATATTTCGTAATAAAAATCACTTTAAGTACGAAAAACATAAAAATTGGTTTTAAGCCTAAACAGAAACAGATAGAGCCAAAAGAACGAAAATCTGTGAACACCCATAATTCGTAACAAAAATCACTTTTTATACGAAAACCATAAAAATCGATTTTAAAGCTAAAGAAGCAGAGATGGAGCCAAAAGGACGAAAATCTGTGATCACTAAACAAGCAGAAATAGAGCCCAAAGAACGAAAATCTGTGAACACTAATATTTCCTTACAAAAATCAATTTTTATATGAAAAACAAAAAAATCGATTTTAAAGCTAAACAATCAGAGATAGAGCCAAAAGTTTGAAAATCTTTGATCTCTTATATTTCATAACCAAAATCACTTTTTATACGAAGAACATAAAAATTCATTTTAAGAATAAACAAGCAGAGATAAAGCCAAAAAAACGAAGATCTGTGATCACACGTATTTCGTAGCAAAAATCACTTTTTATACGACAAAAATTAAAATCGATTTTAAAGCTAAACAAGCAGAGATATAGCCAAAATGACGAAAATCTGTTATCATTTATATTTCGTATATGAAAACCAATAAAAATCGATTTTAAAACTAAACAAGCAGAGATAGAGCCAAAAGAACGAAAATCTGTAATTTTTACCAAAAATCGCTTTTTATATGAACAACATAAAAATCGATTTTAAAGCTAAACAAGCAGAGATAGAACCAAAAGGACGAAAATCTGTGATTGTTACCAAAAATCGCTTTTTATATGAACAACATAAAAATCGATTTTAAAGCTGAACAAGAAGAGATGGAGCCAAAAGGACGAAAATCTGTGATCACTCATATTTCGTAACAAAAATCACTTTAAGTAC
>MINK01010561.1:0-10223 GCA_001735545.1 Phormia regina
ATTTTCCACTTAATACAAGTATAGGTCCATAATTGGTTCCTTTCCGAATTTTGGTACATATAGGCAATGGTGTAGGGTATCATATGGTCGGTCTTGACCGACTATACCTTCTTCTCTGTGGAGTAAAAAACCGCATGATGGCTTTTATAAGTAGTGGATGGGAAAATAGTATTTGAATTACTTTTGGGTTTGAAAAATTTATAATAAAACTTTTGGAAGTTAAAAGGTCTAATTAGTAGTGGGAGAATAGGAATAATGCATTATAAATTGGTCTTTAACTTTAACTTTTAAGTTACGTCTAATTGCAGTAATACCCAGCTTAGATTTTTACCTTCTTCGATTTTGTTGAAATTTAGCCCTTATAGTCTGCTGCTCTATGCTCTTTATATGACTTGCTTCATATTCCTAATTGTTTATATTCTATAAACTTTATAATATTCCTCGGGCTTTTTTATCCTAAAGAACAAAATTGGTTAATTTAGTTTTAATTTATATTATTTGTTTAAGAGATATTTATAATAGATTTATCGTTGTAGTGTAAAATAATTTTTTGCTGAGAGTTTTGTAAATTTGAGAATTTAACATTTTAAAGAGAAAAAATTGTTTGGATCAGAATATTTCTTAAATAAAAATTTATAGCCCAATTGTGAGAGGGCAACCACTACCCCACCTCCTTGACCACGTAGGATGCTGCACTCCTCTAAATCAACTGAGTTACACTTCAACTCTGACTATGTCAGATTTTAATTTCTTTATAAATTTCAAAATAATAACAAAATTTAAGAAAATCCTTGTTGGGGATATAGACCAAACTGCTAAAACTATTAATCACATTGTGAATCCCACAATAATAATAATAATAATAATAATAATAATAATAATAATAATAATAATAATAATAATAATAATGTTTATTAAATAATATTTTTAAACTAAAAGTCATAAAATATTTTTTAAAAATCAAAACATTTTTTCCAAGTATTTTTCTATCTTTATAAATTTTAAATTAAAAATATTAATAATAAAGAAAAATAATTAATGTATTATCCCTAATTTATAAATTAATTAAACTGTCGCGACTCAAGACAGCTTATTAATTATTTTAAATTGAATCTAATGTATCTTTACCGCAGATCTACAACACTTAAATAAATTGTCTATCAAAACACCAACAATTTAAATAATATTCATTTTACTAACACCTTTTTATATTTGTAAATAATGTCTAAAATAATTTAAAATTCAAATGACAGTCCTCCAAAAATTAATAACTTTCTTAAGCCGCTCAAATTCAACTCCTATAAAAAAATATACCTAAATAAAAATAAAGAAAAACTAATTTTAAATGTTTACAAACAAATGTATTTTTTTTTTGTGCTTATTGCCGCCTAACTGCTGTATTAGCCGTCTGTCTAACAAGGATACAATTTAAAAATTCAATTTTGAATAAATATTCAAAGTGTTTTTTTTTTTATTCTTTATTTGCACCATTTTACGTTTTCGCAGACATTCAAGGTTAAAGTTGTGCGAATATATGTATGTATGTGTGTAACTAAATTGAAATTCTAATAACAAATACGAAACATCAATTTTCCTAATGACCTACAAAAAAGGTTCTACTTTGTTGCTGTTTTTAGAATTTCTTTCTGTTCTTTTCTTCAATTTGTTTAACACTCAACAGTAGGAGTTCCCCTATAGAAAAAAAAACAAAAACAAATGTGTACAAAATAAAAATAAAACAAGAACAAAATACATGAAAAAATTAGCACAGAAAAAATGAACAACGAAGAATATAAAATAAAATAATATAATATAAGCTTCAAGGACACATGAAATCACGTAATATGCCAAAATATGCTGGTAACGTGTAGCACGCTTTAAATAAGAAAAAAAAAAAAAACATTCAAACAAACAAGGAACACAGAACTATAAACATACTTAGACAATTACACACACACACACATACACATAGATCAAGAACGCAGACGTATACATTTGGGCAAAGGGCAGACCGGAAAGTTTCTGAGATTTTAATTTCCGTTTATAAAGAAAAATGTTTAAGATTAATTGTGTTAAAAAAAATAAATTCCTAAATAATGATTTATCATCATAAATAAACAATGATTTGTTTAGAATGTTAGAATGAGAAAAATAATTCCGAAATAGATTTATCTTTTAAAAATCATTTTATTTTTGTTAAAGTAAACATTTTATTTATAAAGAACTTTTAAAATTTCCTTCGCAACTAAAATTTGGCCAGACATTTACTCAAAACAGCGGAAAGACGCAATCAAATGAGCAAACAACATCAACACTAGCAGCAACAGTAACAGTAACACCATCAGCAACAACAAAATATGTATGTTTGTATGTACTACATAAAATATTACCAAAGCAATAAACATTTGTCGGGTATTAGTCGCATCAAAAAAAAAAGCAAAATATATGTACATATGTATGTACGTATATAAAAAATTGTATTAAGTACACGGAATTACACTCATACTCATTCATATATTTTTTGACATGACTAAATGCCATCCATGACTATGACAACCAAACACAAGACAGACAGACAGACAATCCTACTAACGAACGGATGGGCCAACAACTAAAAAACGATTGGCGGTGTTGTTTCCACAATCATGTCTACTATTAAAGCATATGAAAAAAAATATATTACATACATATGTATGTGTATCGACAAACTACAACAAATACAAATTGACATGGTTTGTTATTATTTTTCTAAGAAAAAAATGCTAAAATTTTTTTTCTTCTTCAAAATAATAACCAAAAAAGTACTTTGTGGTTATATCTATTAAGATGATCCACATTTTTAGTCACCTTACATAATTTATTATAACATAAAAATATATACATATTATGAATCAAGAATGTTGTGATCTTACAGCTAATATATCACGTTAACAATACACAATAGTTGTGGTGATCATGTTGTAACCATGTTTTTTCTCTGCTTGTATGTAGAGAGTAATTATGTTGTACTCTATTAATAGAAAACTGATATTCATGATTTAAAAAAATATCTAAAAATCCGAAAACTAATAAAAAAAATCTAAATCCTGTCAACAATTTAAAACATTACCCAAAATCTAAAATTTTACAAAAAAAAAAAAAAAATTTAAACAAAAAAATTAAAAATTTAATTTAAAAAAAAAAAAAAAAAAAAAAAAAAAAAACAAAAAAAAAATACCTAAAAAAAACCTATTGAGATTAAGAAAGTTAACAATCGTAAATTGCCTTATTGTCTCAGTTTGGCAATACCATAGCAAAGTATATGAACTATAATCAATTACACTTCATCAGCATTCGTAGTGTCTTATTAAGGTTTCGTGTGAACCAAAATGTAGCATCACATTTGTTATTAATAAAAAATATAGAAAATATATTTCCCTTTTTTCGAAATAAGATTGAAAGTATTAAAAATATAAAAGCTATTAAAAATTTCGAAAAGTTATTATAAAATTTGTTAATTTATAATTTTCACAAAAATGATTATTGGTCACGTTTTTTTTTGTCTTCACAAAATAGAAGTCTGAAAAATGTAATCCCTATAATAAAATGTATAAATATATTAGACGAATTTTAAGGATGTAATAATGCAAAAACGTCGTTTGGAGTACAAACGACGTCTGAAAAATCTAATCCCTATAATAAAATGTATAAATATATTAGACGAAGTTTAAGGATGTAATAATCCAAAAACGTCGTTTGGAGTACATTTTGTTTTTATTTTAGAGCTTTTTTTGTATTTTCGATGACGATAAAGGTATTATTTTTTTTTATTATATAAGCATTTAAATTCGGTACAACTTTTCTCAATATCTCGCCTATTCTGTTCAGGTTTATAATCCATTTCAATGAACAATGGTTTTTCTCATAGAAAAAATATAAATAAGTTCATTCTGTTTTTATTCTATGGCTAAAGAAAACCAGAGCTCAAAAATGAACATATACATCGTGTTCAGCTCTTAGATGATTGAATCCTTTACATTGCATGGTCTTAATGGTGGTGAACCTTTTGTAATTTTGAAGGATGTAATCGTTTCGAATCGTTTAACAGATATCTTTTTCAAATATCGGATATTAACTTCTACTAGAAAAAAATTACTTTAATTTTCGGCTAAACAAGAATTCAGCAAAAATAGAATTTTTTATTCTCAGTCTATCATACTAAAAAGCATGAAGTACTCCCGTCCTGGAATTTCCCGCGTAAACTCTACTCTTAATTCATATACATCCAGTAGTACTAAAGATACCGAATTATTAATAAAAAAAACGTTTAGAGATCATTGAATAGTTGTTTTTTGTTGATTTCAATTATACCGTGTTCATGGTAGCAACGTTCATGATTCCGTTTAATCATTTAATGATTAACCACAATCAAAATTTTAATATGGTTCACTGAATCATAATATGTATTTAAATATTTTTGTATGAAATTATATATATGAAAAATCCAAACATTTAGTTTATTCTACAACCATTACAAATTTCGTTAATTCTACAACTATTGAGCCTATATATTAATTTGATTTTAAATCATATTTTGTTTTGCACTACTATTAAATGTTTTTCTTTTTGAAAATGTTTATATTTTGCTCAAATATAAAATATTTCTTTTTGACAATAATTTAATTTCACACAACTATTGTATTTTTATCCTTAATCATATTTATTTTCATAACTATTTGTATTCAATTTGAATTTATAAGTTGAATAAACAGAATGAATATTTGTGAAAATAAATATGAAGATTAAATTTTCAAGTGGCATAGAAACTTTTGTAGACAAACGAAGGGTTCGAAAGACTAAAAAAAATATATCCTGTGAAGATGCCTTCTTCATTCCGAATAATGCATCGAACGACATTAATTCACGACACAAATCAAAAGAATGTGTGAGATCAAAGGACTTTTAAACGTAGAAAAGGAAATCTTGTCAAAAAATTTTAAAAAGTGTTCAATTTCTTTCTGTTTTAAGGATAATATTTTTAAAAATGTTAAACATTGTGAAACAAATAACATATTAATAAATTTTTATATTTGAAATATTATTTTTGCAATATTTTCAATAAACAAATAATTAAAAAAAAAATCAGATACATGTGCTTTATTTTAAAAATATGCAGTACTGGAAACCCGAGGATTATATGTATGATAAAATTGGATTATTAAATGATAAAAAAAGTTATAAATATGATTAAACCGAATCATTAAATGATGAGAAAATGATTAAATGGAATCAGAATAATGATTATATACAAATACACTTATTTTAACCTGGAATCATACATTCAATCATAGTATGTTGTTCTTAATTTATGGTCCATATTTATGGAACCATATTTTTTCTGCGTGTTCTTATTTTGTAACATATGTATACATTTTAATTTAAAGGCTGAAAGGAGCATTTGACATATGGAGAGAGTTAAAACAATATTTTAGCCTGATAAGAAAACCACAATTTCTAATCTATCGAATGATAACTTCTTTTATTAACCTTTTTTGCAATTTTTTTTCTAATTTGTATGTAAAATTTCTTAAATACGACATAGTACTAAAATAGATCTAGAAGCAGTATTGTACAAGCAGATTTTTTTTTTTTGGCACCAGGAGAACGGAATTCACTTCATCAGCTTTTTTCATTTGGGTTTTGTGGGAAAAACTTACTTTCTGCTAAGGAAATTTTAAATTTCTTAATTACTGATATTTGTGGTATTCACAATTTGTGCTATCATGGCGTATTGTCATAAGTCATAACATTTTTCGATGAATAAAAACATTATTATTACTTTTCTTATGTCAAATTTTATGACATTGTGACAATACGACATGATAGCACACATTTCGAATCCTCCAATTATATAATTTTTTGTAATGTTTTTGATAAAAAATAATTTATTTCAAATATATGTTTTATCAAATATTTTTGTCATTAATCATTAAATTTTAAAATAAAAATTTGTACAACTTTTTCAATTTAGTTAATAATAAATGTTTTATTAATAAAGACTATAAAATGATTTAATTTCTTATTATCTTAAGTGACGAATAAGTAATTTATATCAAAGTTATTTAGTATTATGATTAAATTTATACTTTGCTCTTTGTGTAGGGTGTTTTACCTGTTTTTATAAAATAAAAGCAATGAATTGGAATTCAAATAAATTCATATCTCTTTCTCCTAATGACTCATATCTATAAATGATTAGTTGTTGTCACAAAGTCATCAATGATTTTTTTTCTTTTTATTTTTTGTACACATTCTCATGTTGGGCGCAGCAAAATATTTGTTATAATATTTACGTTTTATTTAAACAAATAAGACGAAAAAAAAAGACTAAATCCATTTAATTTAAGTGAGAAAATATATATTAATAGAAATTCTTACAAAACAAATAGATAATGATTAATGAAATTTGTTTTATCAATAGCAGACACAAGACAATTTAAATCAAATACGATAATGAAGGACATTTGAAAATTTGTTAATATCAAATAATTTTTTATATAAAATTTAATGAGACAAATTTTTAAGATATAAAAATGAAGAGAGATTAATAAGATTAATTAATTCCAATTAATTAAGTCAATTCCACGAGAGAACGCCCAAAGATATTTTCTATGAACTCCGATTTGGCTAATTTTTTTGCATAACCATACCCCATGGAGCCATTTAAATGTCTCTATTTTTATTTTTATGAATTTTGAAAAATTCGCGAATTTATTCACGAATTTCATTTTCTAAAAAGTCGAAAACATCGCAAAAGTATATCGCATGCATACCCTAGGGTATGCGTATGTCAAAAATTGGCAAAATCGGAAAACACTCTTTCATAGAATGGACGATATAATAATTTAAATTTTAAAAACTTTTTAAATTGAAAATAGAGGGAATTAAAATTGATCAATAAAGTACTTTAAACCGTACTTTAAACGACATATATATATAATCCCCGGATTGGTTTTTACTAAATTATTAATAATTAAAAATTGTTTGTCCAATAGACATAAGTCAACACCAAGGAACAAAAAACAACAAGGATCAAAAGTTTAATAGTTTAAAAAATGATTTTATGTTAAACATTTTTGTGAATAAATATTTATTTTCGCTATAATAAAAATTATGGTAAAATTAGTGTAAAACAATTGCTAAATATTTTGTTTTTCTATTGTCAACGGGAACGCTGTCAATAAGCCCTAAAAAACATCAATCAAGCGTTGTTGTTTTGTACTGAACTGTCAATGCTAAACTTTAGGCTAAGAAATAAATATTCAGCCAGGTATAGAGTATATGATGGTAATGGTTTGATTAAAATTGGTAATATAGAGGGAATTCGAACTTAAAGTTAAGTTTAACAACTTTAAGTTAAGAATTGCAGAATTACTTGATCTAAAAAGAAGTATTTTTTGTCATTTTCACAATTTTTTCAAAGTCTAAAACTACACTCCAAATAATATATAATAAAATATTTTACTGAATCGTTTTTACTAAATTAAGTATAACAAAAATAGAAAGAAAGAAGAAAATTTTTCATTTTGGTAGTTTTATATTTAGGAGAAATATTTTTTTTTTTTTAATTTATTTGTCCGTTAAATGGAGAAAAGTAAGTATTAGACTAATTTATTATATATTATTTATTATATTATCACATTTACGTTGCGGAGAAAATTAAAATTTTCTGTTAGAAAGGACGACCCTCTACAGATCTTAGGAGCGGTGTTATGGGGGAGCAAATAAGGGTACATCTCGATCTCGATAAGGTCTTATCCATAAATAGCACAACATTTTCAAACGACTTCATTAAGCTTTTTTTGTTAATCGAAATTATCTAACAAATAAAATTACTTATCTTTTATATCTTGATATCTTTATTGAGTTAAAAAATACTCAATTTTGTATTTGAAAATTTGGAAAATTTGTATTTGAAAATTTGGAAAATTTGTATTTGAAAATTTGGAAAATTTGTATTTGAAAATTTTAAGGATATTGGAATTGTTCTAAAAAACTTAATTTCAAAAATAATTTTTTAACTTACTGATCAATACAAAAACAAAATTCCAATACTTAAAATTATTTTTATTATTATTATTTTTTTTTTTCACTTATTAAAGATTTGTAAGTCAAACAATATTTGTTTAAAACGAACCACAAATCCTGTAAATCCTTTAACATCTATTTTTTTTTTATTACTATAAACATATTTAAAATCAAAATTTCTTCATAAAATTAATTTAGCACAATTTTAAAATATTTCTCATTATTTTGATTTATTTGCAGATTCGAATCGATTTAATCGATTATTTATTTCATATTAATTTTTCATTTTAATTATTTTCATAAATCGTATAGAAAAATATTAAAAATTACTACTGCCAAAAAACTAATGAAAAGCGAAAAAAAAAAGAAAATAAAACTTGTCATTCAAAATCTAAATATCTACACTGGCCAATATCTATCAATAGCTTTGATGTTTCATTATAGTTAGACAACTACTTTATATGTGTGTATGTATTTGAATTCAAATTAAAAATGACAATTTGTCAAATTGTTGTTTAACTGTACGTTGGTCATTTAGTCATTTAGTCATTGAGTCATTTTCAACGACACACAATCTTAAAAGGATGGTGTGAATGTCAGACAAAATAAAAATGCCTATATGATGCCCCAATAATATTGTATTATTTGTTTATATCACATTAGACCGCCAAAACAATATTAAAAAAAAATAATAATAATAAACAAAAAAACAAAAATATTCTTCCATTCATTCATCCATTTAGAAGTGAAAACAAAATTCAGTTGCTGCTCATTTAAACACAAATAATAATCATCATCATCATCATAATATTGTACATTCATTCTTCTCCTTTTAGCTGTCAAAAACGAAAAAAAAAGTATCTAAACAACAGCAACAAATACAAATATCCCAAAATAATATTTATGCGCAAGTCTGCTTAAATGTCTAGACGTAAACATTAAATAAAAAAAATAAAAAACAATATTTAAAAATTAAAATAAAAAAAATTAAATATTTTTTGTCTGTTGTCTCTGTTTTGAATATTTATTTTTACTCTTGTTATTGTTATTTTTGGCAACCTCTTTACGGTGGTGATTTATAAAAACAATATTTGGTTTGTTGTTATTGTTACGTATGTATTTCTCGTATCATTTAATCAACCTGTTACTTAAACAAAATTTTGCAAACTTTTTAATTCCTCACTCTTAGTCTCTGCCTGACTGTCTGTATTTCTATTATCATTATTTATCTATTCTATGTACGTTTCTGGTGTTTTTTTTTAAACTACGAGACAATCTTAATCCATATGATTTTTTAAATAAATCTTGCGATGTGAGGGTACAGTGTGACTTAAAAAGAAATCTTTAGTTTCGATGGAAACTGAATTTGAAAGTTTTTTTTTTAAGTTTTTATATTTTAAGTAGGTGGCTAAGAATATGTTTTGGTCACTTACAAAGAGATAATTTTTATTTTTATGTTACAATGACGAAATACAACAACATAAATTGTTGTATTTCGAATTGGTTCCCTAATTTAGACCTAAACTAAAGGTATGTAAAATAATATCTATACCGTTAAAAAATTTAACGTTTTCTCTTGTCATTATATAAAAGGAATAATTCCAATGAACAGTTCTTTGACTTGTAATGAATTTAATGAAAAATCTAATGAATCTATACGTTGAAAATCTATCTATACGAAAAAAATATTTTAAATTTCTTTTTAATAAATTATTAACTAACTTGTTATTGGAACTTAATTATATTATTTATTAATTTTCTAATTGTTTAAAAATTATTGTTTAAATAAAATTAAATAAATAATAAAATCAATTTAATTTAATTTTCAACAACTTTCAGTACATTTTATCTATTTAAGAAAAAGTAGCAATAAAAAAATTACCAATTCTAGTCATTAATGTTATCATTTCGATGATTGGAGCAAAATCAATTAAACATTAATTAATATAATCAATTTCGTAATTGAAGTCGATTTTTATTTTTTCTATGTACCTTTCACATTCCAAATTAAATAAAAAATATTAACTGGTATTATATACATACATACATACATACATACATACATACATACATACATACATACATACATACATACATATACATACATACATACATACATACATACATACATACATACATATACATACATATACATA
>MINK01010563.1:0-14134 GCA_001735545.1 Phormia regina
TGTCGCAAAAAAAAAAAAAAAAAAAAGAGAAATTCTAGAATTAAAATTAAAATTTTAAAAAGCTCAAAGGTTATTAAAAAATATAAATTAGTTTTTAGTTTTATTTCTTAACACAATTTATTTGCTTTATTTTTAAAGGTTGAATGTAAAGCCTAAAATTAGGCTTTAAAAAGCTTAAAGGTTTAAAAAAATACATACTTTTATTCTTTACATAATTTGCAAAATATCAAGTTATTTTGAATTAAAATAGAAAAGAGAATTTCTAAGATATTTAAAGGATCAAATTGTTAGTTTAAGTTAAAAACATAATTTGCCAAATTTTCATTTTTGTTTTATATTTAAGTTTAAAATGTAAAGCCTAAAATTATGCTTTAAATATTAATAATTTGTACTTTAGTTTAAAAATTGAAGCCTAAAATTATGCTTTAGAATTTGAAATAATTTTCATTAAAATATTTTTAATTTTTTATTTGTAATAAATCATAAATATTTTAATTTTTTATTTCATCATTTGCTTAATGTTTTTTTTAATATAAAAAATTTTTAGTTTATTTTTTAATTTGTAATAAATCATTAATAGAATTAAATTTGTATTTCATATTTAGCTAAATTTTTGCTTTGTCCTTTCGATTAAAAAGGAAGCATAGAAGTGTGCTTAACATTTTCTATTATTTTTTAATCTTTAATTTAAAAATTTTATTTTTTGGTAAATTAAAATTTTAACTTTATTTAAATTTAAAAACCTAAGCCTAAAATTATGCTTAATTTTTTGTAAAAGATCACACATTTCCTGTTGATATTTTTACTCAATATTTTTCGTTTTTAATTTAAACTTTATTTTAACTAAAAAAGCAAAGCCTAAAATTATGCTTTAGATTTTTATTAAAAAAAATCAGTATAATTTGAAATAGATTCTTAATGTTCGTTTTTATCGATAAAAAGGAAAGAGAATGAGAGAAAAAGTAACTATTAAGAATGATTAAAATTGTTATGCTTGTTTACTCTTAAACAAATTGAGAGAGAGAGATGATTTCACTTTTAAGATATATGAAAGAGTTTATTTTCTCTTGCAAATAAACAAATTTAGAAATCTATAGCATAACTTCAGGAGAGTTTCATTATAAACTAATAATTAAAAATAAAATTAAATAAAAAAATCTATACTTCTTACTTTAAATTAAATTGGGGGAGAGAGAGAGAGAGAGTTTAAGAATTTAGTTTATGCAACAACAAAAGTATAATTTTAAATCTTTTAATAAGATTTAATAAGCAACATAATTTTAAACTTATGTTTCTTTTTTTAATGTTTCTATTCATTTTTGTTGTTAATAATTAATTAATAATTTTCATATTAAACCATTTATTTTTTTTATTTGCCATTTTTTTTAGTTTTCAGTAATTTTGGCTTTTATTTGCCATAAATTGTTTCGACAAGCATTAATAATAAACTTTTATTTGACAATTTCCTTAAGTTGACATGACAGTATGTCATTTTGATTTACCTTAACCGCTAATACCATTAACCAAAAACCCATAAATGCAACGTTTTTTTGTTTTTTGTTTGTTTGTTCTTTTTCGTTAAAATATTATTTACAACAACAAACAAATAAAACAAATAATGCTTAAGATAAATTTATATTTTTCTGTAAACTTAACAACAATATGTCGTATTTACCAATACAAATTCCATATATATAGATATAAAACTATGTTAACCATGAGCTCAATTCTTTTGTTTATAATAAATACTATTTAGAACTTTTTTTTTGTTTGTACAAAACACACATGGTCAATAAACGCCAATACAAATTGAAATCAAAATGAAAATAAAATAACGTTATATTAAATTAAAAAAAAAAATAATAAAAACCTGGCAATTGAAAATTCTTATAACAGCTAACAAAAACGTCACCTTAACATTTTTGTTTTAATTCTTAAAAAAAAATTATTTTAAATTTTAACAGTAGGCTTTAACATTAACCTAGAAAATTTTTGTTTTCTTAAAAAAAAATTCTAAAACTTGTCTTTTTCTAAACATTTTTAAAAACATTGATTTAAAGTTTGTGATTTTTGTAGTTGTTGTTGTTGTGGCAATTCTTATTTTATTTCAAAAAAAAGATTTGTTACAAGTTTAAGAATAAGTCGTAAAAGTTATTTATTTATATGTGTAATTTGTTTATTTTAAAATGTTTAACTCATAGTCACTTATGGTGTTTGCTATAAAACCCAAGGTCATTAATGTTATTTTCAAAGATCTTATAGTTGTACTTAAACTTGCATATACATATATACTGTTGTAGTATATTTAAAAATATTCTTAATCTTAATGTTTGAAATTAAGAATTGAACTTTGTTTTATGAAGTTTGGTTTTCTATGGCTTGATTGTTTAATTTTGTATATATTTTTCTTTTTATTTAGCGTCATCTAACTATTTTAATAGTGGTATGTGTATTTAGCAGAGTATGAAGAAAAAACAACAACAACAACTACAACGTATTTAAACATATAAGATTAAAATCAAAGTGTTAATGTTTATGTTTTTCTTGTCATTATGTCATTAATATGTAATGCAAATGACATTGGATTTTGTTATTTTATTTGCTTAGCAGCTAGTATTGCTATTGCTGTTAATGTTGCTGCTGCTGCTGCAAAAAATAAATATAATTTTCTGGCTTAAATTGCCAACTAAATGGTTGTGTATATTTGCAATTAAATATATTTAAAATAAGGTTAAATTTAAATAATGATTTCATACATTATAAATTTTTTGTTAAATTGTTTGTGGCAAAGAAAAAATAAAAAAATGAAGAATAATTAAATCTTAAGAAATATTTTAGATTTAGATTATTCATTTATTTGTTAAACCTTATTACCTTTGAAGTCTTTATAAAAGCATTTAAGAGTAAATTTTTATATTTAATTATCAGGCTCTTTTAATTGTCGTGCATTGAAAATGTAAAAAAAACTTGTTGATTAAAATTTGCAGGAATCTCTTACATTCTCTAATTAAAAACTACTTCTAATTCCTATTCTCGCATTGATAATATTTACAAAAAAAAAAGATGAACTAAAGATAAAACACTTGTCTCTCTTTCACTCTTTATATAACAGTATTAGTGTGTCTCTTATTTTATTTACTTTTGCCTAAAACTATTACAAATAGAAACAAAGCAGCTATTTTCTCTCTAAAATAAACAGAATTAAAATATCTATAGCATAGCTTAAGGAGCATTAATAAATAAAATAAAAATAAATAATAAAATAAAATAATAAAATTAAAATAAAATTAAATAAAATAAAATAAAATAAAATAAAAAATAAAATAAAAAATAAAATAAAATAAATTAAAATAAAAATAAAAGAAAAATAAAATAAAAATAAAATAAATACAAATAAAATAAAAATAAAAAAACAAAAACAAAAGTTAAATAAAATAAATTAAAATAAAAATAAAATAAAAATAAGATAAAAATAAAATTAAATAAAATCAAAAATATAAAATAAAATAGAAATAAATTAAAAATTAAAATAAAATTTAATAAAAATAAAAATAAAATAAAAATAAGATAAAAATAAATATAAAATAAAATAAAAATAAAAGTAAATTAAAGTAAAATAAAAAACAAAAATATAAATAAAAAGAAATTAAATTTAAAATTAAATTAAAAATCTCAAATTTATTTGAAATAAAAGTTATAATTTAAATTTTTTTTTTTTCGTTTTATAGTTTAAATGGCCTACTTTCAATATTTTTTATTTTATATTAAATTTTAAATTTATTTCAATTAAACATTATTCTAATATCTCTATTTATATAAAACAACCTCATTAACTTTAATTAAACTTAAAACAAAAAAAAAATAAAAATTTTAATTATGTTCACCTTATATGCATTTCCTGTTAGACATCACTTATTATCAACAAATAGCAAACGTCATAAGTCAGATAAAACTCTACATAATATTATTTGATTTTATTATATATATTTATTTACTTTTTTTTTGCTAATATTATTGTTATTTTTGTACAACCACTGTAATATGTAGCTGTTTTATTTTTTATTATTTATATGCGTTGACCTAAATTTTATTGTTAAACAAATCTATTGTTACTAATACACATAAAAAATATTGCAACTGCATGCTATAGAAAAAAAAAACAACAATATGTCGCTAAATAATTTATTTTTTTTTTTGTTGCTACTAACAATATAAATAAATATAAAAAATACAACAACAAAAAGTTATATCGTCATATTAATGTTTCAACCAAATGAGTGAGTTCGTCATTATTATAAGTTTGTGATTTAGTAAATGCTTATTTAGTAAGTCTATGTATAGATTTTCATATATATTTTTTGATTTTCATCTAAATGCTAAATAGTTTGTTAAATACCGCTGTTGCTTAAAAAACAAATCAACAAAATATTTAAGAGGGGTTTTTGAAGGGTGTCGGGTGTTGGATATAATAATGACCACTGCATAAATGGTGTTGCATGCATGTGTGATAATTGTGATTAGCAACAACAATAAAAAAGTTTTTGTTTTTTATTTTTTATATAGAAACAATTCATTGCTTTGAGTGCGTGTTTATTACATATATGGTTTATAGTGAAGGTTTTTTTTTTTATTTAGAATTATTATTGTTTTTGCAAACTAACATCCGTTACATTTTTATTTAATGTTTTAAAATAAATTGTTTAAATATTTTACAAATTTTTTTAATAAGATTCTAAATTATATTCATTATATTTCGTTATAATTTTGTATTAATAAAATCAGCCTAAAATTATGCTGTAATATTTAAAAAGAAGTTAATTGTTTTTTAATTTGAAGAAAAAACAAATTTTGTTTATATATTAATGATTGGTTTACATTTAGGGTAATTGAGAGAGAGAGAGAATATTCTTTAAACAAGCTCTATTGTAAGAGAGAGAGAGAGAGAGAGCTTATATAAGCAAAACAAATTAACACAAAAATATTTCATTTTCATATACTTAAGTGTTTGTATGTTTGCTTCAGTTAGTTTACTTTTTAAAAGAGAGACGCAAAATAAACAGAGCGAGAGAGAGTTTAATTGGCAAAAACTGTCTTTGTTCTTTTCTTACACAGAAGTGCGTTTGTATGTTTTGCTTATATTTGTTTACATTTCAATATAACTTTTATAAGAGACAGTATTTTTGATTTGATTAGTGGTCTTTGGTTTAAGTCTAAGCTAAACTAATTAATGATTAAACTAGTAAAAGAAATTAGAATTTGAAAAATAAGTTTTAAATTAATGATTTTCTCTCTTTGAAAGAATTTGTTTGATTATAAACTAACAATACAATGCTATAGAATTATTTCAAAGAAATTTTAACTTTCTAAAATACAAAAAAAAAAAAAAAAAAAAAAACCAAAAAAAAAAAAAAAAAAAAAAAAAAAAAAAAAACTGAAGGTAAATTTAAATAAAATATTTCTGATGAATGTTCTTTTGTTAAATAAAAAAATCTAGTTTTTTAAATAACTTTCCTTTTTAGTCTATTTTTTTTTTAATTATAAATTCCATGTTGAAAATTTCCAGGAAATTTGTTTTAAAAAAAATCCTTCATTTTATTTACTGCCTATATTTATTTAACTACAAAACAATTTGAAATTGTTTAATAAGTAATATTTATAAACAAATGAAAGTCGTTTACCCTCTACTAAATAAACCACCTTCAACTTTAAATGTAATTAGAAAAAAAAAAAAATCAAATCAAAATCAAACTCAAACTAAAAACAAATAAATGTCTATTAAAAAATAAACAATTCTATTTTCTACTTTTTTATTTAAACACTTAGAAACAACTTTTTAAATAAAAAAATTCCTTAGACAATTTTATGAGATTCCAGTCTTTATATTAAAAATATTGAAATGTCTTTAAACTTTCTGCTTAATAATTTATAAAATTAATTTTAATAAATTAAATAAAATATTGTACATATTATATTGTTAAATATTGACAAAACAAATTAGTAAAATGTTAATACATTTGCCAAAAAAATTTTAATTTTTTTTGAACAAGTTTTTTTTTTTTTTTTAATTTTTTATTTAAAATACTGGTTTTAATAACTGTTTTTTTGTTGATATGCCAAAAAAAGGCGCAAATATTTGTTCTAATGATGATAATTTGTTTTTTATAGAAAACTAGTTTGCATCAAATAAATATTAAAAATAAAAAAACAAGTTTTTTTTTGTTAATTAACTTTATGATACACTAAACCATTATTTAAACATGTGCACATATAGCTGTTTTAGGCTTGAAATTAAATATTAAATTTAAGTTTTTTTTCTTTTAAATTTAGAAAAAAACGCTATAAAAATACTAACATTAACATTAACCTTGGTCTTGGTTTTTAATTTAATATTTGAGTGTATATGTTATATGTTATTTCTATTTAGTTTTCTTTAATGTATTAGTAACTTGGCTTAGAAAATAATTTTACAATTACAAGCAATAATTGTTTAAATTAAAAAAAAAAAAAAAAATAAAAAAAAACAACAACAAAACCCCATAATGTATAATAAAAAAAAATTAAAATAATATAAAATCTATGTAAACTTAACATTGCCAAGTGGTATTATTTTACAGCAATATTAAATATAAATGTAATAACAACAACAAACATTTTTATAATAAATGAGAAGATGTTTTTTTTTGTTGTAAGAGGTTTGAGTTGTATTATGTGTGTATGTATGTAAAACAGTAAGCTCATCTGTAGGTGGACTTGTTTTTTAAAATTCTCTATTGTTTAGCTTTTGCTCTTTTTTTGCTTTTCTTAAACTCTCTAAGTACTCTATTTGTTTTGTTTACTTACAAATGTTTTTTTTTTTGTATTTTGTTTTGTTTGTAAGTATGTGTAATTGTAATGTATGCATTTTCTATGGTTTCTATGGGAGTGCATAAAGTGTATTATTTATTATGATTTATTATTGTTGTTATTATTGTAATTTTTACCATGATTAATGTATAGTTTTTTTTTGTTTTTGTGGTAAATTATTAATATTCTCATATTAAATTTGATGTGTGTATGTGTGGCGATGTTTTGTTTTTTATGTAATTACAGAATTAAAGCGGTTAGAGTTTTGAAAGATTAAAATTTGTTTAAAAAACAATTATATAAATTTAAAAATAAAATAAATATATAATAAAATTTAAATTGATTAAAAAAATATTGAAAAAAAATACATTGAAATAAAAGCAAAATATTTAAAGAATAATAAGAAAATAATTAAATTAGAATTAAATTTTTTAATAAAAAATTTTGATAAAAAATTGAAAAAAAATTTCAATGAAAAAATAATAAAAAAATTCCAATGAAAAAAAAAATCGATAAAAATATTTAAGAAAATTTTCAATAAAAAATTTGAAAAAAACAAGAAAAATTAAAAAAAAAAAAATGAAAAATTTAACATAAACTTACTTTATATTTTTTATTTGATTAAAATAAAAATTCAACAAGAAATAATTTTCAATGAAAAAATTTAAGAAAATTTAAAAAAAAATATTTTCAATGGAAATTAAAAAAAACTAAAAAAAAAACTGAAAGAAAATTTTCAATAAAAAATATGAAAAAATAAAGTTTCAATAAAAAAATTAAAAAAAAAAAATTCAACGAAAAGTTTGAAAAAAATTTCAATAAAAAAATTAAAAAAATTTTAATGAAACATTTTTTTTATTTATTTGATTTTTTATTTTTTTAATAATTAAAAATTTAATAAAATAAAATATTTTTTTACTTTCATAAACTTATTATAATATATATTTTTTATTTATTTTGTAAATGATAAATATTATTTCGAATTTTTTATGAGTTAATAATTTTTGAATTTTATTCATTCTGGAGTTCATTATTGTAATAATATTTATTAGACGCCTGAAAAAATTCAAAAATTTATATTTTTTATTTTCAACTTAATTAATTAAAAATTTCATAAATATAATTAGAATTTATTTAAAAATTTAATTAGCAATTATTAAAATTAAAAATAAAACATTTAGTTAAGATTTTTAAAAAGTATTAAATTTTTATATAAATTAAAATAATTTAAAATAAAATATATTTTTAAATTAAATTATTTTGTGAGTGATGAACTTTTGAACTTTTTATGAGCTAAATACCTTTTATTTTATTTATTTAGTTTTAAGTGTCTAATAAATCCTTTTCTTTATTCTACAAAAAATTTATTACAATAATGAACTTGAGCCTGAATAAAAAATCAAAGTTTTTAAATCAAAATTAGATTTATAATAAAAAAAAAAAAAAAAAAAATAATAATAATAATTTTATTTATAAATCAAATAAATAATAATTAAATTTAAATTAAATATATTTTTTCAAAGTAATAAATTTTTTCATCTCTTCAATTTATTTAAAAAATTTTGATTTTTTAGTATTTATTGAAGTTTTCCTTGATATTTTCATTTATTAATTATTTGTTTGATTTTATTAATTTCTTAATTTATTTTATTTAATTTTTTATTATTTCTCAATTTTATTTTATTATTTTTTATAGTTATTATATTTTTCATATTAAGTTGAATATTTCTTTATTTATTTTTTGTTTTTTTTTAACTTTCAAAACTCTTACCCAAAAACCTTTATTTAAATATTAGTTTGCAAAATTTCAATTTAAAATATTATTAAGTCTTGCTTCAGCTTAACTTTCAATAGCATTTGTAAGATGAATTCAAAATAAAAAAACAAGAAAAAACATTTACCAATCAAACGGTTTGTTATGCAAATTTAATTTTTCAACATACATATAAACAAATCAATATTGAAACAATATTAAAAAATATATATTTTTGTTTAACTGCATTTGACAAGATAACTAAAGTTGCACAATTAAAAAAAAAAATATTATTTCATAAATAAATTAAATATTGACTAAAAAAATATAAAGACACTTTATTGGCTTTTCACAATATTTAAAAAAATATTAAAAAAAAAAAAACAAAAAATCACACATTAAAATAAAGAAAAAACGAAACATAAAAAACATTTGCTTTAAAAATTTAGCAATTTTTAAAAAAAAGACAAAAGACCAGTTGTTAATGATTACGTCTCTATATAATGATTGAAATAATATACATTTAAACGTGTGACACATGTGGGTTACTCAGGTGAGACATTCGGCAATATCATCTACATTATTATTGCCTTCATTATTATTTTTGTAGTTGTAATCATTTTATTATTACAACAAAATCTCCAGCAACCACTAATTATACAATGTAAACGGGATTTTAACTAAAAAACAAAAACTTGAGCAGACACGCAATATTATTTTATTTTATTTCTTTTAAAGTGGATACTATAGGCACTTGTTACACACATTTTCAGCAAAGGAAACAAAAGTGGTCCCAACAAATCATCAATGAAGATATTTATTGTACCACTATTTATTTAAGGTCTATGAAGTAAACATCAAAAGTAACTTAAGCTAATAAAACGAATATTGAGGAGCACTACATTAATTGATTTATTTAAAAAATTAACTATATAATTTTGTTAAAACAAAATAAATAAATGTCCTTAATAACAGTTATTCTTTTAAAAAAATTATATTTTCTATTGTTACATTTCCTTTAAACTTCCCAAACTTGCTTAACTTTTTTCCTTACCCTACACAGTGTTATGAAAAATGTAAATTTTATTTTCATTAACTTGCATAATGTGCAACATCATTTTAACATCTTAACGTTATTTTTTTTTCTTCTTCTCTGTTGCTCTTTTACAGCAGCCGCCTTTAAACAATTTAAGTTGTAGCTGTAGTTGTTGGTGTTGTATTATTTTCTTATTTATAATCCATTGCACATTTATATGCATTCATATACAAAATAAATATGTACATTTAATATATTTTACAAGTCAACCCTGACCTGAAAAAGTATTAATTTTTTTTATATATATTTATATTTTTTTGTTAAGATTTCTGTTTAACGTTTTAAACATGATGACAAAAGAGAGAGAATAAGAGATAAGAGAGTTATGTGGAGACCACATTATTTACAATAGCAAAACAAACAAATAATAAATGCAGTTATTTAAGTGGCGTTTTTCATTAATGTTTCTTTTAATTATCAAAAGACTGAGTAATAATTTTTAATGTTTTCAAATGAGTTGTACATTTTACAGAGAGCTCATTATAGGTGAAATTGTTTTTTTTTTTAATTAAATAGAAGATGAAAATTTCAAAGCATAAATGTTTTAATAGGATACTTGTTATCAGACTCAAATGAAATTTAAATAATTTTCTTCTAATATTAAACATTTTTTAGTCAAGCAAATATTTCTCTTAAGAAAGCCTTTTAATTTAAAAAAATAATGTTAAAATTTCTATTAAATACAAAATAAACATATTAAGAGAATGACATTAAAATTGTTTTCAATAAATCAATGAAATTATTGTTATTTAAATTGAGAGAGAGGGAGAGAGTTTCTGGATTTTTCTCCTAATTTTAAAAGAGAGATTTGGCTAAAGACTATTTTTAATATTTTGGTTAAAACAAATTAAGAGATTTAAGAAAAACAACTTCAATTTGCTATTAATTCAGAGAGAAGGAGTTTTAGTTTCAAATACTTGAGTTGCCTGTTTGTTTCTTAAGTCTTCTGTTTAACATTTAAGTAAAGAGAACTTTTTTTTAATTTATTAAAGATCTAGTAAACAAAGTTTATTTTTAATAATTGATTTTAAAAATGACATTCAAGCAAAGAGTCAAAATTTTCTCTCATAATAAAAACACTTAAAAGGCGAGGGCTTTTATTATTTCTAATATAGAGAGTTTAGAAAAAAGAGTAAAAATATTCCTTATAAAACAAAAACCTAGGAAACGAATTATTATTTAAATTGTGGAGAGAGAGAGAGAGCTTTTAATGTTGAAACAAAAGGACCTATATATCTAAAAGAGAGATACTTTCAGGCGTATACTTTTTTCAGTAAAGAGTAAAAAATTTCCATATAAAACAAAAAACTTAAGAAGCGAACTATATTACTTAATTAAGAGGGTAATAAGAGAAAGAAAGTGGAAGAGAGATTTTCAAGTTAAAAAAAGAATACAAATATAACAAAAGACTTAAGAAGCGAACTTTTTATTCATATGTGTTTAAGAGAGCAAGTTTTATATTTTAGCAAAAAGAATAAAAAATTTTCTTATAAAGCAAAAAAGTTTAAGAAGCGAACTGAATTTTTTAATTAAGGAGAGAAATAATTTTTGGTCTGAAAGAGAATTCTCATTGAAAGTAAAAATTTTACAAATAGACAAAAGACTTAAGCAACGAACTTTCTGTTAATATGAAGCTAGGAAAGAGAGTTTCATATTTATGAGTAACATTAAAGCAAAGAGAATACAAAAGTTCAGTATAAAACAAACAAATTAAGAAACGAGCTTTTATTTTTTATTTGTTGAGAGAATTTTGAACTAAACAGTATTAAATATTTGCTTTTTTCAATCTTTTGATTAATATTTAACATGTTAGCAAAGAGAGAAACAATTTAAACAAATAAATCAAAATATGTACTAAAAAGTAGCGATAAAAATTGCAAGAACAAAGTATAAAGAAAGGGACCTATTTTTATGTTTTTTTTTTTTATTTTAAAATTTTTAACGTTTTTTTTATTACTTTTAAAAATATATATTTTTTCATTTTCTTTCGTAACAAATTAACTTTTCAGTATTTTACCGGTATTTTTTTATTTGCCAAAAAATTCTTATCTTAAATTATTTTTACTTCATTTGAAATGTCTAACATAGTACATCTGCTTTTATAACTTTTATATATTTATAACTGCTGTTTGTTTTGTTATATGTTTATATGTATATGTGAGTATTTGTTTAGTAACTGCTATTATAAATATGACTTAAACTTCCTGTCTTTATTATGGCTATTATATAGCTCTGACTTTTAAGTTCTTTTCAAAAGAATTCAAATACAAAACACCTTAAGTTTAAAGATCAAAGATAATAACACCTAAAGTAACAAAAAACTAAAGAAATACTAAAGAATTTATTTTGTAAAAATAAGAATAATAGCAGGGTTTTGATCTTTCAATTATTTAAAAATAAACTATAATTTTTATAAGTTAAATTATTTTTAAAAGGTAATACTTTAACACCTTTTTCTGAATTAGGGCGACAAAAAAAAAGATAAATGATTATATTAAGAAGCTTTTGAATGCAAATTATTTAAATTGATGATAAATTTTAATCTAATTTAAATAAATTAGTAGCCCAGGATAAATAAAATTTAAAAGAAATTTTTATTTTTAAAACAATAAACAGCTGTATTTTTGGGGGAATATAGCTTTAGGCCTAATGTTTGTTTGTTGTCAAATAAACTTTCTTTTTGCTCTATTTATTTGTTATATTTTATTAAACATTTATTGCTATAATACAGCTGTTTAAGAATTTAACAATTTCCGCTAATATTTTTCTACCCTTTTTTGCGCTTTTAAATTAAGTTTCTTTTAAAGTACTTTATTTTATTTGTTTTTTTTTTTTTTTGGAGGAGAGAAACAAAAGGAAGTTTATATTACAGTTAGTTGATGTTAAGGATATTCTTTTAAGAAAGTATATATATATTTTTTTATAACAAAAGTTAATAGCCTTTAAATGTTTCTATCTTTAAAATGCTATATATTCTATCTTTTGTTTGAAGAATAAAAAAACACATGTTATTATTATGCGCTAAAAGTTAAGGGGTTAATAAGAAAAAAAGTTCAATTAACTTTAAATTCTTAAGAAATCATAAAATAAAATAATTTAAAGTTCATTTACTTAATGTAAAAAACATTAATGTTTAGAAACCCTTGTTTTGTTAACAAATGTTAATAAGAATTTTAGAAATAATTATTATTTTCCTGTTTTTTTTCAGATTTGCAACATTTCTAGTTTATTTTTGTTTTCAGTTTTATAATTTCGAAAAAATCTTATTTGCTTTTTTTTAATTTTCTTTGTTTTATTTTTCAAATTAAAATTTAGCTACCTGCTTTATATAGATTTAATTTTATCATTATATTACTTTTTTTGTTCTTAAAACAGGTAAAAAATATTTCTTTCAAACAACCTTCACAAAAATCTACAATTCCTT
Organism: Phormia regina; assembly: GCA_001735545.1. Taxonomy (NCBI): domain Eukaryota; kingdom Metazoa; phylum Arthropoda; class Insecta; order Diptera; family Calliphoridae; genus Phormia; species Phormia regina. Next base: position 13,117 of record MINK01010563.1, read on the forward strand.
TTCTTTTCATTTTACTACTTATTCAAGTATTTGAGACGTTTTAAACGCAAAGAAAAAAATTGACAATCAGAAAATAAAGGAGCAGTTTTTTTGCTGTTTATTTTCTTTTTCTTACTTTTTTTTTAGAAAACAAAATTATCTTAAATATTTATTATATACTTTTGTGTTTGGTTTTTATATACATTTGCTTATATACACACACATATGTATGTATGTGTGTATGTTCGTTTATCAAACACACCCTCAAACTCATAAATTTTATTTTTAACAATACTTTATATTTTGTACATAAATCCCCAAAAAAAGAAATAATAAAATATCCCGAATTGATGCCTGTTTTACTTCCAATGGATGATGCATTCATTATTATTTTGTTTTTAACTGAATCATCTTACAGAGATTGTTTTTTTTTTTTTAAAGAAAGAAACCAGTTTAAATACATATATTTTTTATTTTGTCAAAGAAAGGTGTATTTGTTTGAGCATGTACATATGTATGTGTGTGTGAGCCTAAATGTACCTGTAAATTGTGTTTAAATTTTTAATGGTTTTTTAAAAACAAAAATTACAAAATTCTAAAATGATTATAAATCAAAATTTGTTACACCTTAAAAAAAGGTTTTGAATTTTTTTGGGGTTTTAAATGCTTATGGTTTGTGTTAAATGAATAGACAATGCGTTTTTATGGTTAGAGATCATTAATCATGAGGGAGAAAAAATAACAATTATAATTGAATTGAAAGGATTTTTAGCAATGATTTGGAAAAAATTAAAAGAATATGTTTAAAAATGTGTGACAATTTTCTATAGATTGAAATTTAAAAAGATTTTATATTTAAATGGCAAGATTTTAATTGGATTTTGTTCTTTAAATGTCCTAAAATGGATTAAAAAAGTTGGAACTGTAAGGTGTTTTAGAAAATAATAAAATAAAGTTCTAAAATATAGTTAAAAGATTTTGTAAATAAATGAATAAATAAATAAATAAATAAATAAATAAATAAATAAATAAATAAATA
>MINK01010597.1:0-15573 GCA_001735545.1 Phormia regina
AATTTTATAGCCACAAACATTTACGAAAGAAAACATTATTTTGGATTCCATTGTTTTTAAAATTTGTCCAAGTAAATATTTTGGTTTCTAATAACAGGAATTTTATTTATTTGAATATAGGGGATTTATTACTAAATTGGGGTTTTATTTCTGCGAAATTTTAGTTTGGAGATTTCAATTTTGACTTCAATGTCTTGATGTAATATAATTTATCTCTGAAATTTTTGTGACTCAAACATTTTTTAAAGAGTTGGAAAAGTGCCTTTAAAAAAGATTCATAAGTTTGCTATGTGTTGGCTATTTAGTTTTCAAATGTTATAGTTTTGGCATATCTACGTCTCAATGTATGAACCATTTTGAAAAATCGTTGGCCAACGTTGACCCCGTTGTATTCTTCTGCCTGTGAAGTCTCAAAATATTAGTCTAGTGAAAATAAATTAAAAAAAGAGACTTGAAATAATTACGATTTCCCTAACGCAAATGTATGTTTTAGTTTTGTCCACCACTCTTATGTATATATGTACTTGAATTGAAACATTTTCTTGTCATATTATATAAGTTATTTGTCAAAACTCCTTATAAGAATTTAAAAATATCAAATTTCAAAAAATCTTACCTTCATAATTACATTTTTAACATATTCAGAATTATGCATATGCTGTTCTCTTTCCACCGAACGTTCCTGCCTTCTCAACTCTTCTTTCAACATATCATTCATTTGTGTTAGCTTAGCTAGATCTTGTTCATTTTCAGCCAACAAAGCTGTCAAATGGCGCACTCTGCTCTCTTGTTTTTGTAGACGTTCTTTTGTGGAATTCAATTCTAATTGTAGGAAATCTAAAGCATTGTCTGTCTGGCTTAAAGTATTGTCGCCTGAATATTGCTGGTGTTGCTGTGAGTTTGTTATTAAAGTTTCACTGTTGATAGCATTTAGGGGAGTGTTTAAAAGTTCATCAAGTGGCATAAAATCGTGTAGAGATCGTTTGGCAGATGATGAATCATTAGAAATTTTACGAGAAGCTGCCAAGTTTGCCAAAGTTTCGGCTGCTTCTTCAGAGCCTTCAGCATCTTCACGTTCCATAAGTAGGAAATCCAGTTTGCTATGGTCAATGGTATAATCGATGTTGGCAGCATGAGTCGGCAGACTTGTTGATTTCGTAGCTCCAACTGTGGTTGGCAGACGAATGTGCTGTGACAGTTCTTTACGTAATTGTTCCATTTGTCTTTGATGGGATGCATTCAATGATTGTATTTGTTCCTTATGACAATTATCCATAGATTCAATTTGTTGGCGATGTTGTTTCAAAGTTTCATGTTGCTGTTGGATATGTTGTTGCATTTCTTGGTTAAGAGCATCGTTTTGTGTGCGCATATCTTCGATAAGTGCCATTAATTCCTTAGAACGTTTTTGTAAACTAGTGTTGTCGTCATTTAAAAGATCTTTTTGCTTTTCTAACGTTTCTATTTTTGTCGTTAATGTTTGTATAGTGGTGTTTAGACGTGTCTCTGTTGCTCTCATATTAACCAACTCCTCCTCTAGTTCTCTTTCTTTAGAAGAATCACGGTTTTGATTTTTTCTTAATACTGCTTGGGCCTTAACCTTGTAATCCAAATATTCAACACGTAAGTCTTCTGTGGTTCTTTCTGCTTGCTTAAGTTTTTGTTCGCATTCAGAGAGAGCAGCTTGTGTGGAGGATAATTGTAATGAAAGCTGTTCCCTTTCCTTATTGAGAGATTTTAGGGCGCTCTCTTGATTACTGGTGGCTTGTGCTAATTCGACTTTAATAGTTTCTAATTCTTGTTTTAGATTTTCCACATCATTTTCCAAAATCTTTGTTTTATCATAAGCTTGCTGTTTGCTATGCATTTCATCTCTGAGTGTCTTGTGTAGATGATCAATTTGTACTTTTAATTCTTGGGAATGTTTGATTTCAGCTGCTTTCGAAGTTTCCAATAGATCAATTTCTTTCTTCAGTTGAATTATTGTTGAATCTTTACTTTTTAAAGATTCTTGGGCAGCATCCAGTTCCGAGGTACGACTAGCTAGTTTATTAGTTACTTCGGTTAAAGATTTTTCTGCAGCTTCAATTTCTAAATTCAAAACATTAGCTTGTTTACGTGATGATTTTAACTTCTGATTTTCCACTTTAAGGGAGTCTATGTGTTTCTGCTTATCATTCAATTGTTTTTGTAACGATTCCATCTCCGAGATCTTGTTTTTATACTCCATTAACTGGGTGTTTAATTCATTTTCGTGCACTTTAAAGTCCTGCATTTCTTTTTCAAGTCTTTGCTTTAGTACTGTTTCTTCTTGTAGTTTTTTCTTTAATTTTGCCGCTAAACCTCGCAATTTATTATATTTATCTTCAAAGGAATCCTCCACATCTTTAAGTCTTTGTAATTCATCAGCCCTAGAAATTGTAGAGGTTGAAAGAACATCGCTTTGATTGTCTAGATCGTTAGAGCTGGTAACGGCATTGGTTTTTACATTTTCTAATTCGTTGCTAAGAATTCGAACTTTTTCTTCATTCAAAGAGCTGTTATGCTCTAAAGTTTCTATTTTTTGTTTATTTATCTCTATTTCTTTTGTAATAGATTTCAATTGACTTTCTTTCTCATTCAATTGATCATCTTTTTGATTCATTTCTTGCTGAATTTTAACTAATTTTTCACAATTTGCATTTAGCTCATTTTTTAGAATTTGGTATTCTTCTTGTTGGCGTGATATTAGATCGCCGCGTGCTTTAAGAGCTTCATTTAATTCCCGCATTTCGTCGAGCAATTCACCATGTTCCATTTCTTTATTTTTGTACATTTGTTGGTATTCCTCCAATGATTGTTGAGCCGCTATCAATTGTTCCTTTAATTTTTTTATGGATTCAGTTTCACAAGCAATTTTTTCTAGTTCTTGTAATTTGTTATTGAGTGCGAGTTTTTGTTCAGAAACTTTTTGCATCTCATGAGAAAGATTCGCAAAACGTTCTTTTTCATCAATAAGTTCTTTATTTAAACACTCAATATTATCCTTGAGAACTTGGCAATCACTTTGTGATTTGTTTGTGGTACTTTCTAAAGAGTTTTGCAGTTTTTTCGTTAAAATTTGTTTCTCCTCATTAATTTTCAATAATTCGTCTTTCATGTTTTCCAATTCAAGAGATTGTTTATTAAAGGCATTATTTTCTTGTTCTAATAACTTAATTTTTTCCAAAAGTTGGTCACGCTCCATTTGAGAATCTTGTATATGAGTTTTATCTTTTAGATTTTTATATTCCTCTTGAAGTTTTGTAAATTCTATTGATTGGAGTCGATACTCCTCACTGGCTTTTGTGGCCAGGGCTTGTAATTCTTCCAATTTGTTTGCAATTTTATAATATTTTTCAAAATCGTTACTCGATTTCAATTGATTATGGTTTTGTTTGAATTGCCTATCTTTATGTTTTAACATAACATTCTCTTCTTGTATGGCGTGATACTCTTGGAAAGCAGTTTTACTAAGCTGCCACATTTCGTCAAGTCTTTTAACAGAACTTTCTAAAGATAAGGAAGATGTTTCCGTCGTTTTTACACCAAAATTTTGTTTTAATTTCATATTTTCTTCTTGCAAATTGTGATAATCGAGTTTAGCTTTTTCTGACAACTGTAACAACTCATTTAGTTTGTTCTCGGAAACAAATTTAGCAGTACCACATTCGTGTACTTGCTCTTGATCCAACTTTTGTAATAGTCTTATATTTTCTTCCCTCAAATCATTCAATTCTTTGCACAATACCTTCGAAGCTCTAATAATTTCATTTTGCCATTGCGACACGGAGTCTGCGTACTCATGCTGTGTTTCCAACAATATGCGCTTGCATTCTTTAAGTTTCTTCAACTTTTTATGTACTTCTATAAATCTGTCCTTAAGGGAATTAAATTTATGTCTTTGTTCTGTGTTGATATCCTTAATAAATTTATACTTTTCTTTCAGCTCCTGCAATTCGTTGCATAATTCTTCATTTTTCAATTGTAATGCATTATTTTTAACTTCAGTTTCTTTTAATTGGGCGATCTCATTTTCCAGCGAGACTAAATGTTGTTTTTGCTCCTTTCCGAAACTACTAACTTGTTTAAGCTGAGTTTCCATATTTTCAATATCGGTCAAAAGAGATTCATTATCTTCAGTTAGACGCTGTAGTTGCCGTTTTAAACTTTCATTTTCTATTGAAAGTTTTTCCAAATTTTCAACATCTATTTTACGCTGTTTTTGCAATTCGGAAACTTGTGTTGTAAGCTGAAGTTTATTTTCAGTGTAAGCTTCTAGCATTTCTTTCATTGTCAGTAAGGCCTTTTTATCGGCTTCTTTTTGTGTTTCATTTTGTTGTAATTGTTCCTTTAATTTACGATTTTCTTCGGAAATTTCTGAAAGCAAAAAATAAATGATATAAGGATTAATGTACATTAGGGTGGCCATTTGTTCTAAGATACAGTTTCTCCAAATTTTTCGTCCTGACATTATTCTATTAGATGCACAAAAATCACCGTCATCTAAATAATAAATAAACGTTAAGAAATTTCGCTCTTACCAACACTTCCGTCTAAATTCGTGTATATGGTAACATTAAGATTGAGATACTTAATAAAAAAAATTTGCTAACGCCACTCTATTAAAAATTAGTGAAAAAAAGAAATTAAAATTGAAGAAAGAAAAATTATTTTAAGTGCGTACAAAAAGAACTATCTGGGAAATATGCACATTGGTTAACAGTCCACGTACCGCCATTGCTGAAATTATAACTCGTTTTAAAGACGACTCAACATGTGAGTATCAGACAAGAAGTGCATGACCGCCAGTAAGAGGGAAATTGCTGCAATGCTAAAGGAAAACACTGGTAAAGGTGTTCACCCCGTACTGTACGTCGAGTGCTAAATTCTGCCGGGTATAATGCCAGAGTTTGGACGAAAAAATCGCATATTAGCAAGGTGAAGTAAGAAAACGCAAAAGAGCACATAAATAAATGAATAAACTTTTGGGATAATATTCTCTGATGAAAGCAAATTTTCCATACATAAATCCGAAGGACGTGTTTTGACATGGAGAAAGAAGGGGGAGGCTTTGCAGGAAAAACAAGAACTTGGCAAGAACTCAAGAACTTGATATTGAATCCGAATATTTCTTCCAGCAGGACAATGACCTTAAGCTCACGGCGGAAGATGTACGATTATGGATCTTATATAACACCCCTCACACTCTTAAAACTCCTCTTCAGTAATCTGAGATTTTTTTGTGCAAAATCCGGCAGAATTTAGTACTCGATGTACAGTATGGGGGTGAACACCTATACCAATATTTTCTTTTAACATTACAGAAATTTCGGACGATGAAGTTTTAGGCTCTTTTTTAATTATTTTTACTATTTCCCTATTTTCCCAAACAGATAATGCAGGGACATCTTTAAAACGTTTTATAATTCAAGCAATGGTAGTACATGGACGGTTAACCAATGTGCATATTTCCGGGTCGTTTTATTTTGTAAAATAATTTTTCTTTCTTCAATTGTAATTTCTTTTCTTTTTTCACTAATTTTAATAGAAGCGGCGTTAGTAAATTTTTTAAGTTAAGTACCGTTATTAAATTTTAACAGATCAGTATAAAAAAATTACCATATTACACGAATTTGGACAAAAGTGTTGGTAAGAGCGAAATTTATTAAAGTTTCTTTAATATTTAAATGCAGTGACGGTGACTTTTGTCCACCAGAAATATGAAGTTCAAATAAATACTTATTTTTGTGAATAAGGTTAATGAAAGAAAAAATATTTTAACTAAAAAACATTTTAAATGAACTATATTTTATGCAGAATTAAACTACTTTTATATATAATTTATTTAATTATGCGCAACGACCTCCTAAAAGGCGTTAGGGAAGTATGATTTTTACATCAATATTTTTGCCTTTTTTATCAAAGTTGCAAAAATCGGAGCTAAATCACAGAACATTCAATAATAGCAGCACTTTCTTTTTATCTAGTTAATTTCGCTGAACTTTTTTGCAAATCAATAAAAGTTTTTCAATATACTCACCATCTTTTGCTACTTTAGCCTTTTTCGCTATTCCCAAAAGTCCCTTATATTTTTGAATAATTTCCTCTTTACTCAACGATTCCAAAGACATTTTTTGCTGAAAATAATTCAATTATATTACATGTACATATTTATTTAAAATAACACGTATTCATTTGTTTATTGTAGGAGAAAAACTTTGTATCATACCCCTTGTTGTGGTGTTGTATCCATTTTTTCTTCCATTTGTATTTGTATAATGAAAACAACGACCTTGTCGTGTTTTCTTATCACTTTTTATCTCTTAGTTGGACTTTTCTTGTAACCAATTTATTGTAGTTTTAATGGTTGTCAAATAAGTACAAATTGATTTGTTTATTTTGGTATGATGTCGTAATTAATAAAATAAAAAGAGTTTTTATTTATTTATATTTTGCTAATTTCTTCTATATTTTTTTCTCATCTATCCAATACGAAAATGAAAAGAAAATAAAGATGTCAAAACATTAGTATTGTAATAAGGTTGCCAGATTATATATATAAATCTTAATTGAATGAATGCAAATTTCCCAATAGAAACAGACATTTCACATTAAAGAAATGGAAAATTTTGTTGGGATTACCCTGATCAATGTAACACAAATGTTTATCTCTTTTTTACTCTGAGTCTACATTTGATAAATGCGTATCAAGACAAACGTCAAATTTTTCTAAGTTTTGCAGATAATGTTTTATCTTTGTCAATTATAGGGGAAAATGCATATCATAATAAACCATATAAAAATATTAATTACAATCAAGATGGTGTGTTTTACCAAAGTTGTCAGAGCTCAAGCGCTGACAATTTTCTTTTAACGCTGCAAAAATACAGACGAATTCAGTCAGACAAATCTGTTTTACATTAATTTTTGACGTTTGTCTTGATAAAAATTTGTCTAATGCAGACTCAAAGCTATGTATGTAGTTGGTGTGTCAAAAACAATATATTATCTAGTCGTCTTCACGTAACATGAAATATTTAACATTAACACTAACATCATGTTAACGATAAATTTAGATCGTTCAATTTGATGTTAATATAGTAAACACAGTTAATATTAAATATATACTGATTTCAATATAGCAAATTTTGTATAAAGATGTCGGATGGTAAAAAACACAAATAATTTTTAAAATAAGGTTTCAATAATTATATATTAAGGAAATCTATTGCAAAGTTTTACAAAATTTTAAGACGAGTTTGGTTAGGGAAGTGAATTTTTTAATGAGAATTGCTAAATTTTCTTTTCTTATTGGTTTACATAACTGTTATACACGTTTTCTATGCTTTTTTTATTTTCTTATTAGACCTCTCAACTGATAGTACTATTTGATGCAACCATGTTTCCAATTTGACATGTCAATTGAAAAACATCTTTAAACGAGACGAATAATACCCGAAAAAGGACACGCGTTACAACGCAGATAATAATTATTTTTCATAAAAAATGAAAATTATCAGTTCATTTTGCGTAATAATTATTTATCCGTAAGAATGTAGCTAAAAATTAAAATGTTTTACCATAAATATACAATGTAAACACGTGAAAACCCACTAGACAAAATAGTGATGGAACAAAATCACGAAAACGAAGAATATAAAAGCAAGAACGCAAAAAAACGAATAGAAAAATAAGTGAAGAAAAGAATTAAAAAAAAAAAAAATGTTTTATTATCGAGCAGCAGACATAGCAGCCGCGTTTATTATCGCTTTTGCTGTATCTTAAATTAATGGAAAACTTATCTGTGCTCGGTCGAAGATAGAAAGATTAAAAGTTCAAAGGATTTTTATAAATTTTTTATTATAAAGTTAAAAAAGTGATACACATATATACAAACAAATAAGCGAGTTTGGGGGGGTTATACCCTAACTAACTCTCCCTCTATTAGTGTAAAGTAGTTTTAAGATAAGAAAGAACAAGTGCTTTTTATTTTTGTTGGAAGCATTGTAGTCGTCGATTTTAAGAAGAAACGAGAAATTGAATTTATTGATAGTGATCACGGAGCATTATCTGCGTGTACAGTTATTGCTGCACGCGCGCGCTCTCTCAACTTTTTAAATAGGCAACAAACAAACGCGATATGTCCGAGAACAAAAATGGACAAGGAGCGCAGTGGTCGAAAGGTGCAGTAACAGCATCGGCGGTAGCAGCAGCAGCTGCTGCAGCTCATAAACAACAACAGCAGCAGCAAAATTTACATCATACACCTATTTACAACGCAACGGGGCTAAGTTTAACATCTCCAGCTGTTGGGACTCCATCTGCCTTATACGGGGGCACTGGACATTTAGGTACACATCAGTCATCATCTGATGTAACAACTTATGCACCTGCTCGTTTTCAAGTTCCGCCTATAGATCATCGTTCTGCATCCTCTTCGTCTTCCCACAGTGTGCCCCCAACTCCAACACCATCTTCCACTACCAATGTACCTGTACCTAGTGGTTTTATACCGCCACCATTTCCACCTGCTGCATCAGCTGCTACATCTGTACTGACCCCAAATCCGTATGCAGTGGCTTCGCTTACCGCTCCAGGAGCGGCACATACAAGTGCAAATCATCCACATTCTCATGCGCATTCACATTCGTCTTCGAATCAACAATTTTCGGGACCCCATCCAATGCCTTCAACTCATCATGCCTACTTTGGAATGGATCAATTTCAACATTTAGATGCCCAAAAACAATACGAGCTTAGCAAATTAATGGCAGCTTCTTTTAATACAACACAACAGGCAGTGGGCTCAAGTGGACCAACAAATCTTTCATCAAATCCCTCATCATTACCATCGGTTCCATCGACATCAGCAAATGTGCCGTCAGGAGGTTCTCAAATATCTACAACAGGTCGTCATCCAACGAATCCATCAATTTCGTCTACTGAAAGTTCTACCTCTGGCAGTATAAACACTCAAATGGCGGACCAAGTCATTAGTGCAATAAGCACTGGCAGTTCAGCCTCAAAATTGGCTACCACACCTATACACGGTCGTCTCATGGGTCTAGGAGTGCATGCACCAGATGAAGAGAAACTACGACGCATACAACAAGTTGTAGAGTCCGGTATAAGGTGTGTATTCAAGCATAACTTAAATTACTGCGTTTAAATGTTTAAATTTTTTTAGTTTTCATACTTATGTACATAGATATGTATGTGCATATTTTGTTTCTTAACTATTTACGTTATATTTCTTCATTGTTTTCATTTAAGTGATCACGCCAAACAACAAATAGTTCAAATATTGGATCGTATTTCGACTTTGAGACCAGCAGAGAAATTATTGCTTTATTTACGTTTGCCCGGCGAACAACCAGAAACAGGTTATTAGATTTTTTTTGCAATACAATTCTTTTAAATTTATAATTTTCTGTTTATATTGTTGGTTTAGACCCCCTGCGTCAGCCTCAAAATCCTTTGGGTACACGTTCAGAGATTAATCACACCATAAATTGGGTTCGCACTCATTTGGAACAAGATCCCCAAGTGTCCATACCAAAACAAGATGTCTATAATGATTATTTGTGAGTAAATTTATATATCTTTTTAATATTTATACTTTTAAATTTTATACCATTTCTAATACGAACGTAGCACAAACGCATTTGAGACGCTTTTTTTGAAGTGAAATATTATTCAAATTAAATTTTGAAAAAAAAAAAAAAAAAACAGAAAATTCCTCAGGCTTTTGCCGTAATTTGTTATGGCTTTATAGGACTCTCCTAGGCCAAATAATTCCTTTTCAATGGTATATTCTATTGAAGGGGTTAGCATTATTATCATTTAAAATAAACGTCTAATACAAAGAACATATAGAAGGTTATTATTTTTCTTATTTATTTATTTATTTATTATATTTCGGACAGAGTTTACTGTGATCGTTTGGATATCAAACCATTGTCTACTGCTGATTTCGGTAAAGTTATGAAGCAAGTATTTCCTGGCATACGACCGAGACGTTTAGGAACAAGAGGTCACTCACGTTATTGTTATGCTGCTATGCGAAAAACAAGTAAATTGCCAGCACCACATTTACCCACTTTGTCAACAGTGAAGCCAACTAAAGGTGGGAGTGAAAAAGATGGTAGCATAGATTTATCAACAAATATTATTGACACTACTGAAGAACAAGAAGAATCATGGAGTGTTGTAAAACAATGGGCAGAGACTATGTTGCATGTTAAAGTAGATAATATGACCGATTTGGCAAATCATATAAAAACAAATGGATCCATGTCGTTGGCTGCGGGAACTCATACACCGTATACAGGTGCGGGTAGAGGAGCTAGTAGTGGTGTGACGCACAAAAAACATACGCAAAGAGAACCCAAAGAGAAAAGGGTCATGGCGGTAAGTCTTTTATGGTTTTTCTTTACTTATCGCATTTATTTGTAATTATAATTATTATTATTATTATTATTATTATTAATATTAACAAATTTAATGTTTTTTCGATTGCGTTTGTTTTTTTTAGGATATGGGACCTTTAAAGAAACGTCGTAAAAAGAAACGAAAGGGTTCTTCATCATCGGAGTCTAGCTGTCATCAAAATATTAATTCAGGCGATCAACAACAAATGCATCCACAATTATCACCAGCCAACAGCTCGAAAAGTGGTAGTCATCATGCTGTTTTATCTCCCGCTATGGAAGATGGTCAAAAAGTTAAAATCAAACAAGAAGTTATAGATTCTCCCGGCTATCCACCTTCTGTAGGAAGTTTGTCAACACACTCACAGTCGACAGATTCGGCTAATATAACACAATATCAATCTGCAACTTCAGCTTCGGGAAATACATTACAAATACCGCAACATCAAGTGATGCCTATGAATTTGGCGGCTGAGACCAGAGGTGGAATATCCAACGTTTTAACTAGAGCTCCAGCAATGACAACAACATCGTTAACAACAAGTGCTTTTGAACATGTACGCCCAACAGGTGTAACAACACCCACAACGCCAGTGGCTGCGGCAGTAAAAAATTTAACGCCAAAAATCATGGAATTATCAACAGAAAATCAAGCGGTTTCTTCGCCACAATCACAAACTATAATTAAGCAGGAGATTGGAGCTGAAGATTACAATACTGCAAATATTTTCTGCAAGAAAGTTCGTAAAGCCCAACAAACTAAAGGTTATTGGGCCAATTCACCAACATCGAATCGAAGCACTGTTACGGGAACAACGGCGACAACAACAGCTGCAGCGACAAGTTACCCCATTATAACAACAACAGCTTCAACGCCTCCTCCTGTACCGGCTAGTGTTATAACTGCACCCCCAAATAATACAGATTCCGTTGTGGTTTATAATATGGGACCCCCCACACAAATGGCTCCTTCCACAAGCCCAAATAGTCAAACATTAAATAATGATGATGCTTCAGCGCTTGGACAACCAAAGGTACTTTCGCGTAATCTACAACAGTTGAAAGCAAAGAAATTAATGGCTGCCGCTGCTGCAGCTGGTTGTGATCCTCCTGATTTAAGTGCATCCAAAGATGCGCCCGATTTGCCGGCAAATTTTGGTTTGCCGAGAGAGCGAGTTATCAGCATTTGTAATATGGATAAGCATGAGCTAGATGATTACTTTTTACCCGTAGACGAGGAAAATTCGGAAGATCAAGAAACTGAGTTGCTTCAATATTTTCAGATGGGAGACGCTGAGGAAAAATTAATCAAAAATTCTTCCTCTGATGCTAAACGGAACAGTAATTCAACAGTAAATCAATTGACGTCAGTCACTACAACACAACCCACATCTAAATTGACAACAACAACAACGTCAAGCACAACAACTGTGGGATCGTTAGTACTGACATCAAATTCGACAATGACAACATCAAAAACATCAACTGGCATGATGATGACGATGAGCACATTTAAATCTAGTAACAATACAACAACCTCAATAAACGATATAATAACAAATAGTCAATTACAAAATGGCAAAACAACACAACAATCTGTAACATTGGATTATCAAAGTCCTGCAACAAGTACAACCACTACTTCTTTAGTTAAATTGCCATTAACGTCATCATGTTTAACAGCTACAACAACATTATCATCGTCATCGTCATCATGTTCAAATACTGTTGGTACTGCCTCAGCGTCTCTAGCACAATTAACACAAAAGCATCAACAACAAATGCAACAACAACAAAAACTTCAACAACAAAATATTAATCAACAAATTCAACCTCAAGCCTATTCAACAAAGGTTTCTATTAAACGTAAAATTAATTTAAATACCACATCTAATACATCGGACATAACAGCAGCTAGAAAAAATTATAGTTTTCTACCGATATCACCCAATATAAATACGGGATCCTCATCTTGCAGCAACCCTTCAATAACTCTTACTAACAACAATAATAATACCTCAAATACTGGATTTTTTGCCAGCCCTGGTATATCACGTTTATTGACCAAACAACAATCTTTAGATTGTGATACCTCATCAGATCCTATGATTGGGGCAACACGACGTCAACGTTCTTACAACTCAATGACATCAGCTTCAGCACCACCTAGTCCTTCAGTGTTGAAACAGCAACATGAACAACAGCAATTGTTTGGTCACATGTCACACAACATGTTAATGGATCAGTGGTCCCATTCTACCGGCCCCTTTAATAATCCAGCAGCAGCATCGGCAAATGTTAGCAACTCGTTAATGGTAGACCAAAACTCTTTGGATTTAGATTTATTTGGAGAAGCAGCTGCTGCAGCAGCATCAACCGCCACTAATACTACATTTGGTAGTCGTAATAATTTCAATGTGAATATTAATAACACTTCTGAGGGAATTGCGATGCATGATACTTTGGGTGGACAATTGAACGATGTCACACAACGATCCCAGTCGGTGCCATTGTCCCAATTGCAACGTTCGCATTCACCTACATTTAATCGCAGTTTTCATTGTAGTACAAATAATCCTACGGCCATATCGGCCTGCAATTCACTGGCACAAACCCCAGTACCATCGGAATTTGTTGATTCTGTTACAATGCTTTCGGAAAACAGTTGCAGCCAACAGAGTGCCTCTATGAAACTCGAAGAAGTGGCAAATGTAGTAGCTTCTGATTCAACAGCCATATTGGATGAGGTGGATGTAAGTGAGATATTGTCATCTCCCGATTTTCAAGTTACCAGATTCTCAAGTCTAAATCAGACGAGTACTACGAAAACTACCTGTTCGTCGGCAGGCTCTTCATCGGGCTACAGCAGTGCTGGCCATTTCTCCTTATCCTCTGGTAGCTATTGTGTGGGAGCAAGCGGCCATGGAGGAGGCAATGGTGCAATGTCTTCAATATCACGATCTGTACCCTCGACACCATTGCCACATCAAAATCCTCAGAGTTTATTTGGCAACGGTAATAATTTCTACCGAAGACGATTCGTTAATAATTGTCAATCGCTAAATGGTGGCATTGGAGGCGGTGTTTTGGACAACCTTAATTCATTTTCCAATAATTTTTCATCAAATGGCAAATACGGTTATGGTAACATATCTTCGTCGTTATCCCGTTCAGCGTGCGATATTTCCAAATCAATGCCTTCAACTCCCATAACAACCACACCGAGTAGTTTTCGTTATAGTCCTTCAGAATTTACACGTGATTTTCTTATTAACGGCAATACCATTGACGATAGCATAACTTCATCGTTTGGTGCAGTGGGCAGTGATAATCTTATGGGTTCCGATGTCGTGGGCGTAGATGCACCTCTAAGTTCCGAATCCCTATTAAATGAAGAGGATACTTTAATAAACGGTTCGTCGGCCATGGGTCAAGTAGATGAAGGCGGCGTTTTAACACCTGATTTTGTTGTACAATCTAATACCTCGGCCCCTGGTTTAGGTGGAGTTGTAGGTGAGTCATCTGTTGTTATGGGCGTGGTTGGTTCGGATTTATTAGATAATTTGTAGAATTTGTCTGAAGAGCAAGTTAAAAAAAAACGTTTAAAGCCAAAACCAAAGTCTCACGATTCCCTATTAGAAGAACGTTCTCAACTATGCGGGAACATACCAGTCGAAAACGAAGAAGATAATGTTGAAATTAATAATTGTGCAGTTGGTCTTTTGTTAGCTGAAGTTGGCAAATTATAATTTACCAATTAATAACTAACTTGCTCTTCAGTACAAATTTAAGTAATTAGCAAAACAAATCTAATATTTCATTAAAATTGTTATATCATTGTTTTTTTTTTAATACTAGTTTTTATTTTTTAACAATTTAGTTTTTAATTTTTGTTTCCCTTTTTCTACCTTTAAGTACATTCTATATAAACAAATTTACTATATTCTCTTCTTTTGTTTGATTGTTTTCTTTTTATTTGTTTTATCTATTTGGAAAAAAAATAAAATAAGAATTAAGTCCAGTGAAGACTATAAAATATGCTTTTAAAAGCATAAATAAGATGAATTATTATAAAACGTCTGAGACGTTTTCAATCTTATTACTATTATTTTTTTCATTTTAATATTGTTTGATTTATAATTGGAATAATTATGTATGTTTTTTTTTTATTACTTTACTTGACATTATTATTTACATAGTTTTTATTTTGTGTATTTTCTAATTTGGATTAAAAATTTTATGTTTATTTTTACATTTTTTGGTTAATTAATAAAATAAATGGTAAAAGTAGATAACAAATGTTTACAAATCATAAGGTAGAGTTGGTTATTTAAATATTGAAAATATTTTTTAAAGTATCTTTTATATAGCATATATTTTTTAACTGGTTCCTCTAAAGGGTGTCAACTCAAGGTAAAGGTAAAAAAACCCTTTAGATAAAATGTATTGAAAAAATTTTGAGTTGACATCATTTAGAGGAAACGGTGTGATATGTATAAACATTAAAACTAATGGTGTCTTGTACGATCTTTCATTTCGTAGTCTCGGCAACAATTTTGTAATTAATTGATATAGGTATTTTATAAACTTTGAATATTTTAAAGTCAAAAAAATGCATGCTTTTTAATGTTCCAGTTTTACGAAGAATTTAAAGGTATTCTTGTCATAAATTATGCCTTTTTAGCAGTTAAATTCATAAGGTCGAATAATGCTTTAGAATATTAAATAATCCTTTCGTAAATTTCTGGATAAATATATTAAAATGAAACTACAACAAAAATAACATATTCACATTTATCAAACACATATTTGACTATATTTGCGAGACCTCTAGTATTACAAAAATTTTCCCATTAAACTAGAGACGTTAGAAAATGTTTTATTTATCAAATATTTTATTAGTCCCAACATACGTTTTTAATATGAAAATACATTAAATAGTTATGTCACAGAAATTCGGAAGTGAAAATTTTCGTATAGTTGAATTTGTAACGTTTTCATTGAGCTTCTTCAGCTCGAATACGTTTTTATAAATTAGAAAAATCTATAATTAGAAAAATGTCCTTTTTATACCCTACACCACCATAGGTGGGGAGGGTATTATGCGTTTGTGCTGATGTTT
>MINK01010613.1:0-10788 GCA_001735545.1 Phormia regina
ATTTGTATGGGGGCTAGGTGAAATAATAGGCCGATCATAACCAAAATCAATAGGCTTCGCCTTGTGCCAAAAAAAGTCATGTGTACCAAGTTTCATCAAATTATCTCTAAAATTGGAAATCAAAATCAAATTTTCTACAAAAAAAAAAAAAAAAAAAAAAAAAAAAAAAAAAATTAAAAAAAAAAAAAAAAAAAAAAAAACAAACAAAAAACTTGTGATCGGATGATCAGAAAATTTGGTATAAGTGTTGCAAAAAATTGAGCAATGGAAAGGGAACCAAAAGATCCTCAAAGGCGGAGCTACGAGAATTCAAAACAGGAAACTTCTGCAATAAGAACATTTTTGCCAAATGTTTGCTTCTCGTTCTACTTCACTAGAAATTATTATATCTTTTTCTGCCTTAATAAAGGATTTTCCGTGTAGCCGGACTGCGGCCGATCTTAGAGAGTTTTCCCTCTGAGTATGTCTAACTCCGGCTTCACTTAATAAGTTTTTTTCGAATATCAAAAAAATTTTTCAGTTTCATAATTTTTATACAAAATGTCAATTATGTTTTCAAGTAGTTAATTAATAGTAGTATTATATATCAATGAAAAAGTATTTAATGGCATTAATATAATTAACAACCGATATTCAGGCAAATATATAGAAACTTTAAAGGCCTATAACTCGTAAGCCGGGAAAGAGCGGACACAAACTTTTATAGCTCTATAATCACAAGTAAAAGAACTATATAATCACTAACGAAATTGTTAAGAAAATAACTATGCTGACGATCTTGATTTAAGCCTTTTCATATATTTTTGTAAACCTAGATATTATCTAGCCCTGCTTGCACGGCCTATTTATTCTTATGGTTTTTAAGTGATTTGCGTCTGAATTTGTATATACCTTAATTTATAATGTTCTTGGTCCTTTTTTTTCATATATATACTAGTATTTCTAACTAGTTAAAGAACGAAATTATTTATTAATTAAAAGTCCACATCTTTACTAAGTCCAAAAAATAAACGTTTTGAATTAGAAAATTGCGACTTCCTGTGTTTGTGTCATTGAAATAGTATCTACATACTTTTTTATCTAAAATAAAATTTTCGTAAATTTATACTTTTCTCAAAAGTTTCTTCACAGAAGCGATTTTAAAATAGGAAATAAGCCCAAGACACACGCCCTCCCGAATTTGACGCATTGCATATGAAAGTTTTGACTTTATTCTATATACTCTAAAATCCCAAAGCACGAATCGGAAATCTATATGTATTGTTAAGAATCTATAATATATTGTTAAGAGTTTTCAATAAAAATCTAAGGGATTTCGGAAAAATGGGGTATTTTAACTAAAAATATAGATTTTTTTTATTATCGGCGTTTTTTGAGAATTGTAGGATTCATCTTACAAAAATCTTTCACTTTCTCATTTTATACGCTAAAGTCATATAAATCCTACAAGGCGATCAAAAATTATAGATTTATTTCCTAATTTTTCGGTCCTGCCTTACAATATGATTAAAACAAACTTTATGCATTTGCGGCAAAACAAAAAAGTCGGATCTATAACTACCGTTATATATACATCAAAGGATGTTTGCAGAAAGGTCTTTTCTCTTTCATAATACTGAACAATCTTTGGCCAGATTTGTCATCGGGTCGCTACGACAAAAAAAATTCCTGACATAATTTTTGTACCAAGAGAGGTCAATTCTCCTAATTGGTTAGAACAATGGAATAGAAGGATTAGCAAACAAGATCCACGAGTTTTTGGGTATTAAAATAAATTTAAAATAGTACTTTTTCTCTATCAGAGTACTACATTTTATTTAAAACAAAACTTGAATTTAAAATCAGATTAAATACTAAAGATATTAATTCAAATTTGTAAAAAAAAAATAACAGAAATTAAACATACGAGATTATAATTGGGGTGCTCCGCTACCCCTAACGTAGTTATATAGAAAAGTTAAGGGCGAATAAAATCTATGTTTTACACATCTATGAGAAGATGCCATTTCAACGGTATATTTTTTATTTAAATCGAATGTTTGGTGTGAAAGTGAAAGGGATTACAAAAATTGTGTTTGCCTATTAACTATATCAGTTAGATATATATCAAACATAGTTTTATTTAACATCTTTATTTAAATTGAATTGTGGAATATCCAAATAATCGTTTTACAATATCAAATTGCTCAGGGCAGTACTGCGATACTTTTCAATGTTAAATAGTATCAAAAAAAGTACTATAGTATAAACTTTTCCATCCCTTATTAGAACTATTAAATTTATATTTTTCTCTAAAAAAAAGCCAAATCTCTAAGATCGATCGTTTCCAAATGATTGAATTGTTTATATTTTAAGATTTTTTTGAACGCACACCTTTTAACGATTTCAAATATGTTACTCATTTTTGGTACTCAAAAGCTACCGAGGGTATCAAAAAAGTGTACCCACATTTATATATAATACCGAACCAACTGTTTTTAAAGAGTATGATATTTAATGTTTTACAATTTTTTGAATTTAAAAGAATTTGATGTATTTTCAATATATTTCGATTTTGGCCCACTGTATACTATAGGGTATTTAATAGTGTAATAAATAATAAAATTTTCACATAACATTAACAGTCTTCATACAAAACTTTATTATTGTTTAGCTTTTTCGACGTCAATTCTGTGCTATTTTTACTTACAAAATGCGTGTCATGTATTTTGTTATAATAACACAATTTTGTTATTGTTGTACTTCTTTTTTTTCGGTAACACCACTTTTAACCTCATTCACATAATTCAACAACAATAAGCCACATTATAAACTACTTAGTATTAATAAGACCATTATTAACACACTAGCTAATAGGTAACACAGAACCATCTAAATGGAGAACTTATTTTTCTTAATTGAAAATTTAAACTAAAACTCCCTTTTCTTCTTATTTTTATAATTTTTAAAAATATATTTTAAACTTTAACAATTATTTTCACTTAGAACTATTTTATGACCTTATTCTGGTGGCAATGTGTTCATATATTTATTTACTTTTTTTTCTGTTAATTCATTCTTCTTCAGGTCTTTAAGACCCGTTTTTATAAGGCAACCAACATAATTCATGGTGGAGGCCATCTCATTAACCATATGGTTGTGGTTAGCGTTGCTGATGGTGGTCTCTGGTCTAATTGAATTGTATGTGTGTATATCTTCTTTATGTTTAAAACTTTTTCCCACTTTTTTTTCGCAAATCGAGGTCATTTAAACAAAAACCATCTTGTTGTACTCGCTGTTGTACTGAGTACAGTAGCAGATTTGCTTGAACTATGCTTTCAACGTTTTGACCTTCCTAGAGAAAGTTACACAATTTTTATTTGTTGATGGTTTTTTCATTTTTTATATTTTACTTCTTGTGTTTTTGCTGGAAAAAGTTTTAAATCATTGCAAGACAAATAAAACAAGTTAAAAGTACTTTATACGGTTAAGGCAAGGAAGAAGAAGAGAAAAAAAGTATTAAACTGTTGTTTCAGTTACAAAAGTATTTAAGCAAGTAATTTTTAACTCTTTTGCGTCTACAGTGATGTGTAAAAGTGTGAAGAGAAAAATTTAAAAAAAAAGATCTTTAAATTTTTTAGAACTTAATTTTTTATTTCAATTTAAATTTATTGAATTTATAAAAATTTTATATCCAATTCGACATATTTTAGTAAATGAATATAGAAATTATTCTGTAACTTTTAAGTCCCTTTTTAAAAAAAGGTACCCGGATAATACTTTATATTTAATTTGTTTCTTTTTTCTCATTTACAAAATTTTCTGTTTGTTTTTGTTATTATAGCCAGAACCAAATAAAACAATAGTTAAAATGAAATAAAACATTTCAAATAATACATAAAACTAATTATCATTATTATTTATTTTTTACAATAAACAAGAACAAACAGACCAAAGCAAATACAAAATAATATAAAACAAAATAAAATAACAATGGAAACAAAAGCACTTTTCAGTAATTAAACGAATTACAATAATAAATAAAAACAAACTCAACTAAATGTAAAAAAAAATAGTAAAACAACTTCACATTAATTTAATAACAAACTAAAAGATATACAGTACTGTGCAAAACATAAGCAAGAAAAAGTGGGTTTTATTAAAAGCTGATTTAATTTTCAGGTATTCAATTGGCAAAATAACTAAATTTATTAAAATTATTAATATATTTTAATATTATGAAAAATTTTTATAAATATGTTTCCGGAGACTATAACTAAGAGCATACTATGATTGTAATATATGATTAAAGTTCAAAATTATTAAGTTTCTATACAATTATTATTATGATTCTATTTTTAATTTTTTCATCATTTAATGATTCGATTTAATTATTAGAATAACTTTTTTATATTATTGCTTACATTTTTTTCGTTTAAAGATTTGGCTTATTTTATTATATTATTTGTAATATAATTTTATCATATTATAGGATGCTTTTATCATAATGGAATTATATCATATTATCGAATCGAAATATATCCATAAGTTCTGATCGGCTGGATGGATTTGCATGAAATTTGGTATATGGGTAGGCAAGGAGTGTAAAATGTTAAATTTGGAAGTGGGCCTAAACAGACCTTTCAGGGGCGAAGTTACAGTGGCTCAAGTTGGCTATTTCTGACATATAATTTTATTTAATCACTTGCCAAATTTTTGTCTCTCGTCCGATTTCAAATATTTTTAAGGATTATTGTAGGCACTGATAAGATTAAGATTATTGTAGGCACTGCTTGCATGCCCTTTTTATCTCTTATGGTTTTTGAGTTATTTCAATTTGAATTTTAAAGTACCTAAATTTGACATGTTCTTGGTCCAGTTTTTTTTCATATATATTTTAGTATATCCAACCGATTTTATTAGCTTCTTTATTTTTTGAAGTCGATATCTTTACCGAGTTCAAAAATAAACGATTTTTAATTTGATAAGTATGTACACTCTTTTTTCTCTAAAATAAAATTTTCTTTAACAACATATAATAATTTTATAGTTCTCTGAAAGTTGAAGACTTTAAAACAGTGCTTGCCACTCTGAGAACGAATTTTTCTTAACATTTTTTTTTTATTATATGTCTTGTAATGTACAAATGAAAAAACTAAGAGAGCATCCGTACATGTGCGCCCTTTGACAGGCACAGCAATCCCAATAATCTATAATTTCTCAAATCCCAAAGCACAAATCGGCAAACGGAATGCAGTTTATATATCGTTTAAAGCTTTCAATTAAAATCTACGGTACTTCGGAAAAATTTGGATTTTATAGCAGAAAATGAAAAAAGACATTTTTGCGATTTTCGGCATTTTTTTGGGAATTCCTTTCACAAATATCAAATTATTACATTGTAATATTTGGATTCCATTTTGTCATCTAATCATATTATAATTGCATTTTATCATATACATAATTTCATTATTTCCATTTACATACATATATAAGGAGTGTGATTAAAATAATAAATCGAAAAATTTAATATATTCGTATCGAAAAATTTAATATATTCATATGAATTTATAGAGACCACTTTTTGTAACACTTCCATTAGAGGTTTGATAGTTGTTTTTGTCGCCTTTTTTGGAACAGTTAGCCTATCTAGATATTTTGAAGAACATCTTTCATCCTCTTCTCTTTTCACAAAAGTCTAATATCTTTCCATTGGCCTTAGTTTCAGACAATCTAGAGGATTGATCTCTCTTGGTACAAAATCTGTTATTGTTATTGTTTTGGTACCACTCCAGAGCTTTCTTACGTAGTAACATTATGTCAAATCGGACTGTAACAAATGACTTGCTTCTTTTGCCATAGCCGCATAAATTCTTTCGGAAATATCGTTAGTTTTTTCGTCCTAAACTGATCTTCAACATATCTTTGAACATCAGTACTGTTATATGAAATTTGGTGTTTTCCTTGCCCTTGGACAATTAGTTATTAGATTATTAAAATTCAAGTAAATTAACAATGGGAACATAATATAGTTGTAGTTATAATGTCGCAACCATGTTTTTTTTTACTAAACGAAACAAAAATATGTTGTTATTGCTGTGCACATTTTTTTTAAGTTAAAGCTCTTTAAATGTTTAAAATTTCATAAATTATTATTTTTTATTTCAAACTAAAAATTTTCAAAAAATAAAATAATTCTAAATTTATTTGCTTTTGTTGTGCACAATACTGTATGCAAATAATAATACAATTACTGACATTAAAAATAGTATTGTTGTATAGTTAAATAAATTTACAACTCTAGTTTACACACAGACAATCAAACAATTAAAATCTTACAATTGTAATTGAGAAAAGTGGGTGAGAAGAAGTTAGGGTTAAAGAGAATTATGTAAAAAAATAAGGTGGTATAAAGGGAAAAACTAGGAAAATATTGCTGGATTTTAAATGTATTTGCTTTACCAAAGGGCTTAAATAAATATTAATGTATTTAAAATTTGTAGATAAATAATTTTCATGATTTACTATTTTAACCTTTGAGCTGGATTTATACACACATTTTTAGTACCAAATGAATCTCTTTATAGTTTCATTAATTTGCAGGAAAAGATGTCTTAAACTTAAAAAAAATAATTCTTTGCAAAATAATAATTTAAAACAAATAGGGATGAGTTTATCGTTTATCTAATTTGTATTCCTTTGCGTAAATCATGGTCACTCTATAGGTTTATTTCAGCTAGATGGGAGAATTAAAGAACATGTCGGATTTCAAGAACTAAAAACAATCAAAGGATTAATTCATTATACACGTTCTCTAGAGCTTAGTTGAGGCGCTTTTACTTTAACGTAAAATGTAGACGCAACGTAAATAGATGGTTACTCAAATAATTTAAATGTAACCAGTACTTTGTGGTTGTTTGGCACACATCAACTTCAGTGATGTCAATTGCACGTATTTTCAGAAAGTCTCAATTAGTTGGAAAATCGCTAGATTTGTTGGTTTGCATTTTAGAGATTTGTATACAAAACGAAATTTGTACTTTTATCACAAAAATGTTTAATTTCACTTTTAATAACACTTTTTTATTTAAATAATTTAACAATATTTTAGTCAAAAGACAGCAATATTTATAAACTTTTCGTAGCGATTTTTACGAAGATTTGATATATTCAAAAAAAAAGCTTTCAAAACTGTTATAACAGCTGTCAGTTAAAAACCTAGAACAACCTAATTTGATACATTTGAAATTAAAATATTTATATTTGATTAACATAACGGGATTAGATTTTTATTATGGATCCAAGTGCTAGGGTATATAAAAGTTTGTCATTTCGTTTGTAATTTTCACTTGCGTTATCAAAAAAGTTAATATATGTTTATTTCAGCTAGATGGGAGAATTAAAGAACATGTCGGATTTCAAGAACTAAAAACAATCAAAGGATTAATTCATTATACACGTTCTCTAGAGCTTAGTTGAGGCTGTTAAGGCGCCGTTACTTTACCGTAAAATGTAGACGCAACGTAAATAGATGGTTACTCAAATAATTAAAATGTAACCAGTACTTTGTGGTTGTTTGACACACATCAACTTCAGTGATGTCAATTGCACATATTTTCAGTAAGTCTCAATTAGTTGGAAAATCGCTAGATTTGTTGGTTTTTCATTTTAGAGATTTGTATACAAAACGAAATTTTTTACTTTTATCACAAAAATTTTTAATTTAAACACTTTTTTATTTAAATAATTTAACAATATTTTATTCAAAAGACACCAAAATTGATAAACTTTTCTTAGCGATTTTTACGAAGATTTGATATATTAAAAAAAAGCTGTCAACACTGTTATTACAGCTGTCAGTTAAAAACCTAGAACGACCTAATTTGATACATTTGAAATTAAAATATTTATATTTGATTAACATAACGGGATTAGATTTTTATTATGGATCCAAGTGCTAGGGTATATATAAGTTTGTCATTTCGTTTGTAATTTTCACTTGCGTTATCAAAAAAGTTAATATATTTGGGATTTTTGTTAAACATGATGACGTTAGGACCATGTTCATACTTTCGTGTGTCGGTTGAAATTGCTTTTGTGAATCCCACCAATAACTGACTTATACAATATTTGTATCGAACAATCGGTAATCTTTTCCAGAATTTCGCTATTGAAATTCAGCAAGATCGGTTTATAAATTACAGAGATAGGCTTAAAAACTAAAAATTCTAAAACCGGTTTTCGAGTATCTGAAGCCTCTGTTTATGCTAGAGAAATAGTTTTGCTAAAAAGTTTCGAGATATTTTTACTTAATGTTTTCTTTTGAAAAAATTGAAATAAATCGGTTGAATAATAACTGAGATATGGACGGATTTTTTTTCATTAAAGCCCTTGTTTTTATTTTTATACAGATCGGTTATAAATATTTTTTTTATCTAATTTCGGCTTTTTGGATCAACCAAATTGATGTATAAATCAATTGGTTGATCCAAAACTGAATATTATTGATGTATAAATACACACACAAACATGAATATTAAGCATTGTAATGTAGATTTATAAATGCGAAAATTTGAAAGCATACTTTAAGGCGAAAATTTTATTTGTTTGAAAGATGGTGAAGGGGGTTATAAAATAATCATCACAGCCAAATATTGGCTCCGATCTCGTTCTATTTTTCAATTATTTTCATTTTTCATTTTATCATTTTAGTTGTAGTCGAGAACTTTTGAATCAAAGTCTAAAGTTCAGAGTAGCCGAAATTATGTTTTATCACATGGTATCCACAATTATCAGTTAACTACGACGCAATTATTAAATTTTACACAAAATAAAAAAATATTCGTTTTAATAATTTATCACATAATCATGCATGTGGAAAATTATTATTTTCTTCTTTGTTTTTTCCATTTAGTAACGCAGTCATAATTATATACATCCATATAAAATACATATGTATATAGATATTTAATATAAACATATCTTTTTACACATAAATTTATATAAATATAAAATACTTACACATCGGTCATATATGTACGATGAATTTCAAGGCTTATGAAAATACTCAGAACAACAATAAAGCCACCAAGAGGAAAAAAATTAAATAGCTGCTGATAAACCTTCAGTGACTATAAGTGTCAGTCATTCATTGTCAATCATTGCACTTCAGCCAGTTAGCTAAACGACAGATGGAAAGACAATCGAACAAAAAAACGAAAAAAGAAAAAAAAAAACAATATTTGCAATATGAAATACATAAGTAGGGAAGAAAGAAAAAATATTATGGTTGGTCAAGGTCGTTTTTTGCAATACCCTTATAGTTAACCCATAATTTTATTTAAGGTTAAATATGAATATGGTTCAAAAAATTAAACGAAGGTTAAAGCAATAGTTAAATTATGAGGAAAATAAAATGTATTTAAGTAGTTCTTAAAGGAGGTCTTAAAGGAAAATTATTATTAACTGAAATTGTAACTAAGAAGGAATATAGAAAGATCTACAATTAATACTAAACTGTAGTTAAAATATAGTTAAACTTAGACTTTCTACACTTAGACAAAATCTTATAAATATATTAGTTTTTAGTTATTAGTAATACTTAACCTGGTTTAGCACCTTATGTTTACAAAGTATTCAAGATCAATTCATTTTGCTTCCTATAGAGAACTTGAGAGGACCTTCAATCTGAATTAACAACATTTTATTAATCTTGAAAAAATATAAAAGTCTGAATTATAGCATCATAATCATATCTTTTTTTTATAGGGTACATCATTTTAAATTAGGGAAAACATTGTATTAAAGTTAATAAAAAAAGAAAATGAAAATGGAATGAAAGAATGAATGACACAAAGTTAACTGATCTTCATTGTTGACGACATAAAAATATTGTATTTGCCATTATACCGTTTGTGTGACTAACAATAAGGGAAGAAGTACAACTCAAAATTAAATTTAAAAATTTTTAGCTTTAGAATTTCACTAGAAGACTACAGAAGTTCTTTCTTTATTCTGTTAGCAAATAGTACTGTACATTGATTTCAAATAGCTATTTTATGGAAATAATTCTAAAACTATTGAACTATTAAAGATATATCAATTAAATTACACAAGGTCAGAGCTGAGATGTGTTCGAGTTGGTTTGGAAGAATGCTGGTTGCTAGAGTGTCAGGGGGGAAGTGGGTGGCCCTCCCAAATTTGTCATCTCGGGTATGTGTTTCTTTTTAAATCGCCAAAAATTCATTTATGCTATGAAAGAAAAGAAATTTTATATATTGATAGTTCTTATAAAACTCTACGAAAAATTTGTCTACGTATGCAAGTTATCTTTTTCAGTTTAAGGGATATTCGGGTCGAAATAATCTATTACCTCATTTCTAAAATCCTTTTTTAGTTTTTCTTAACAAGATGAGCTTAATATTGCTCCTAAAATTTTGTTAAAATATTGGTCAGATTCCTTGCAAAATTCTAAATAATTGCTGTAAGAATCATATAAATATAAATAATTGAATAATAATATAGATTAAAATTTTTATACAGTAAAGGATATTTCAACATGACATGGAATCCGTTTTGGCATGGAATCACTGACTTTGAAATAAAATAAACCATCATATGAACGAAAGAGTACCACAATGTCCCCTAATGGATTTTCATTAACTTAGGACCATGTCTCTAAATTAAAAACTATAGAAAACGGCTTTATAAAATCTCCTCTGAATTCACATTCATTTAGGACTACATATAATTAATTTCATCTTTCTAGGTTCATAATTTAAAAAAAAAAAAAATGTATATATATATATA
>MINK01010616.1:0-15511 GCA_001735545.1 Phormia regina
AAACCGAATTTGCGCCGCCTCTGGGAATTTTAAACTTCAAGCGCGATGTCGCGGTCAAACGCAAATTTTTTGGTAATAAATCTGTATCTGAAAAACCACAGCTCAGATTAAATTGAAATATATGGAAGAGTTGCAGAAGATGACTTAGGCTTTCAGAAAAATCATATTGTAGTCAGCCTGGGATAACACATGCAAAGCTACATGGTGTTGACGACCTCGTGTATGTAAAAGTTTCAAAAATCGTAACTTCTTCAAATGAAGTCCGATATTTTTGTAAAGTGTTTAGCGAGATAAAGAAAATATACATAAGTTTAAATCACCTAATTTATCTCTTATAGTTAAAAAGATATTTACACTAGAATTTTTAATTTTTTGCCTTGACTTCCTTTTCTTTTTCGGGAACAAGTCGTGAGATATATGAGGTAAAAATTTCTTAAAAATATATTGTAATTTTTTACATATTTCAAAATAATATGCTGATAAAAATTAGGTTAATCTCCATACGTCTAGATGTGAAAAATATTCAAAGTCAGTTCTCTGAAATCAGTATAAAAAATTTCTATTTTTAATAAAAATATAAAAATTCTTTCACTTTTTTCTCAAAGTTCCGTTAAAGTAATTTTTTTTTATGTTTTTGAAAATATAAGGCATCTTAAATGTTTAATAAAGAAATTTTGAATTGGTTTATGTTTGCACCCTACATCGGGCATATAGGTCAAAAATGGTGAATTTTTGAAAAAAGTTAAATTTTTATTGATTAATAAAAAAATGTTACGAGAGCTTTTTTAATTTATTGACGATATATTATGAAGATATATAATTGGAAATGGTTTCACACTAAGCTGTTTCCCGCCCGGCCAACGATACAGGATAGAAGATTTCGTGAAAAATTTGAATTTTTTAAATGACTTTTTTATTTGCATAAAAAGTGTAACAAACAAACCCAAATGTATAAGACACCATGAATGCTGATGAAGTGCGTAGCGGTACAGAAAATACGTAATCCATTCTGCCGGTGTCTAATTATAGTCCACAAATTCTGCTTTGGTACCGCCGAACAGAGACAACAAGGTAATTTACGATTGCAAACTTGTTCGCCATTATTTCTAATGCGCTGTATAAAATATATATCGATTTTTCATTCCCCATAAATTACCAAAGAATTTGCGTTTGACCACACTTTGAGCTGCATTCTTTAATTTTTATTAAAATTCAACATGAAACATCAAAAACTAAATAGAAACATCTTATAAAAGTGAATTAACAATTAATAAATTATGAAATCCTCACTAAACGGAACCCTCACTGACTCAATGATTCCTTGAAGACTACAAGACTCACAAAATTTTGATGCCGTTTTTATTATTTCTTAGCCTCAGTCTGTCCTCTTAACAATATTTAATTTTGATTAAGCACAATGAAAATTATTACCAATTGGTATCAAGTTGACACCACAACGATTTGTCTTTAGTTGGTGCAAAAACATATACATACATATATAATTAAAAAAATTAAAAAACTTTTCAGTTCACCAGCGTACAAAGAAAACTTATTACTACCCAACCAACCCAGCCATCAGCTATCTGAACTATTCAACAACAACGATTGACTTTTTTTGTGTTGGTCGTTAAATGGATGTTGTTTGAATTTAGATTGTTGTTGTTGTTGTTTGTATAAAAATACATATATATGAATGTGTTTTGTTGTTGTTGTTGTTTTTCGGTTTTAGTAACGTGCGAAAAGAGTGAAATGACATCCGCGCGTGCTAGTGGCGTTGATGGGCAGTTATGATAAGTTGTTCTTGTTGTATTTCACTTTATATATTTGTACGGTTTATACTATTTGCCATACTCTGCTCCTCGATACTGGTTTAAGATGATTCATAATATTTAAAGTAATGAACGTGCAGACATGCACTATTGTGAAATTCAAGAGGAGGACGACTACGACGACTGCGATGATGATGATGATGAGAAAGAGTGACTGGACGCTAACGCAAATGAATTGCAAAAGGAAACGCAACATTTTTGTTGCGCAAAATGGAAAAAAGGAAGGATTTAAAAGAACATGATTTGTGAAGGAATTTTAGATTGTTGAAGAAAATCTCATTTAATTGGAAAGTTTTAAGCCTTTGATACAAACAGGAAGTTTTTAAAATTCTACAGAATTTGAAAAAAAAACCTTTTAAAAATGTTATTTAATTAGTAGGAGTTGTATAAGTTTAACGGAAAGATTTAAGAGATATTTTAATCTTAGAGCATACGTAATTATTCTGAGAATAGTTAAGGATATTTTAAAATGTTAAACAGTGAGTGTTTAATGAGGTAATAATGACAAATTCAAATTTTTAAAATTTGTTTTAAAATTGTTGCAACAAAAGTTGAAATGTGAGTTTAAAATTTATCAATGTTTGGAAAGTGAATTCTCATCATCTTTTTTCACCAAGAAATTCCTTTAGGAACGTTATGACCTTATCGAGCCCTTGAAGCAAGAAAAAGTTCAATTATTTCTAAAGTTTCCAGGCAGTTGCTAAATTCAGAAGATTTCTTAAAGTCCTTTTGATGCGATCCTTAACAATGGCACCATTTACAGTTTACAATTCTGATTCCCTGTCTACCAAAAATTTTATCAAAATTATAAAAAAAAAAAAAAACGATTTTCACAAATCGCCAACATATAATAATAATTTCTTATTTTTGCCGGCCAAATCAGCATGTAAAGGAAAATAAATAATAATATAACGCTTTGAAAACAAGCAAAAATGTGATCGTTATAACATTTGTCGATTTAGGCACGATCCAATCCATAAAAAAAAAAAAAATATTCACTATGACGATTCCTCAATTGTAATCGTGCCGTATAACACACACAAGACAAGCTACTGCTAATACTCTCACACACTCACTCACTAACACATATGTGCTTGCAACAAG
Organism: Phormia regina; assembly: GCA_001735545.1. NCBI lineage: Eukaryota > Metazoa > Arthropoda > Insecta > Diptera > Calliphoridae > Phormia > Phormia regina. The sequence continues at coordinate 2,934 of MINK01010616.1, forward strand.
GAAAAAAGGGGTTCACATTCATTGTTTGTTCGCAACACACAAGACGAAAAAAACTGAAGAATAATGAACAAAAAAAGCGAAAAAAAAACAAGGCTCCATACTTGCGATAAAACGTACGTACAAGTATATTCATCCAATACTAAAACAACGTCACCAAAGCCTTTTTTTACTCGATATAAAACGTTAATAGCCTCAACTTAACCAAACAGAGCAATAAAATCCAAAAACAACAGCATAAAAAATAAATCAGTGATGTGATATTTGAAAATTTTAAATTGTACCCAATGTGTTAAGAAAATTTTTTGGTACTTTTTAGTACTAATTTTTAAGATTTAGGAGTAAGGAGTGCGATTTCCTTATAACTTTTTTCCGCAGCTATATTTAATTTTTTTCGATCTAGTTATCTTTGAAAAATATCCAAATTGGTCCTGCAAACAATTGGTCAATGAGTTAAATATCTGCTGTCAAACTGTTTCTTAATAACATTGAATAGTACTAGGAGAATAGGAGTATTGATAGGAAACATAGTTCGGGGAGAAAAAAGGACCACATGATATTTTGAAGGCCAATCAGATTTAAAGCATATTCAAAAGAGTTTCAAACAGATCGGGTAGAAAAGCACCCCTGTTATCTTAATATTCAGGTTATTTGGTTCGGAAAGTTAATGCTTATGCAGAGTTAAAAACATAAAAAGTCCAAAATGTTTAAGACTGGAATGCTGCAAATGAATGTAGTAGCCAGTAATAAGGCATGAAAATTAAAAGCAAATTTTCATGTTACCACAAAACATGGGTACTTGACAGATATTTTGCGCTTCCTAGTGAATATTTTTATATTGATGATTCTCAAGAAAATTTAATAAAGAATTCCGGGTTTGACAAGATTTATGCAGTTGCGACAAAAGATGCAAGTGGGCTCTATTAATACCGAAAAATACCAAGAAGAATATTCACAAAAAATTTTTTTCCTGTCATAAAAGACTACAATGGGTCTTCATACTTTTGGTCTTATACGCCATCATGTTACTACCTAAGAATGCTCTGGAGTGGTCCAGACTTTTTACCAAGAGAGGTCAATTCTTTAAATAATCTGGAGCTAACAGCACTGAGGAGATATTAGATTTGTGTAAAAATAAAATTGAAGAGAGCCAAAGAGGTATTCCAAAGTGTTGAAGGTTTTAAACTGAGATGGACAGACTGTTCTAAAATAGTGGCCGAAAGTACTATCAAATGAAAGGGTTACCGGAAATGGTCTATAAGTTCATAAGTAGTGCTTAGAAGAATAGAAGAAATCTATATTTTCCTATGATCTTTAGTATATTATCAATTAAATATAAAAACAATCAAAACTCTATGATCAATCATTTCCTAGTTTTTGAATTTTATGTTAAGACTTTTTCGTTCGCATTCCTGATTATATAAATATCGTTACATGGTGTGTGCTCCTAGAGGTCAATAATTTCCTTATTAATCATTTCCTAGTTTTTGAGTTTTATGTATGTTACGATTTTTTCGATCGCACTCCTGATTATATAAATATCGTTACATGGTTTGTACTCCTAGAGGTTTTAATCTTGAAATGAGTTTTACTTAAATATAATAACCATCTATTTGCAACTATCTTCAGGAGCTGATCCAAAATTTATCATGGGAAAGGATTCATATTACCCTCCCTATAAGCCACAATGTCAGTTCTAATTTTTCAATTTTAACCATGAAAAAAAAAAATTAAAATAATAAGTTTTTGCCAGGAGTCTGCCTATAATATTATTTAATATATTAAATTGTATGCAAGAATCTCATCTAATTTTGAAGATCAGAAACGAATTAAGTCAATTTTGATGTCTTGTTATAAAGTAAATCGTATTTCAGACAAGACAATTAAAATAAATCGAAACATATTAACGCTAGAAGGGATAATGTGTGGATTAAACAGAGGGTGGAAGCAAAACTTCTTCCGTTGATAGCGAACTTCGATTTATTGTGCTGAAGCACCACTTCAGTCATTTCACTCAATAGCATAGAAGCTTTTGGATAAATACTCCCAAGAATTTCTTGCGTTTCCTTTGAGAACATATTGATCAAATGAAGCCCGACATCTTCAAGTTCAAATTTTGTTAAAAAACTTTTTGATTTAAGTTTCAACATTAAGACACAATGAAAAAGAAATGTTAATGACTGGTGGACTTTTTCAACAGGCGCAGCAAGTCCGGCACCCAAGCTTTTGTGTGATAGTGGACCAGTCACATGACATCAAATCATTTTTAAAGCATATTATTATGTTGGATATAAAATACATTCACTACGATAATATTATGCTAAAAAAAAACATGGTCAAACGGTAATTGTAAACAAAGTTATGATAATTGTTTAGTGGAACTGTAAGAGAATTGGTTAGGATGTTTGGATATACACAATTTTGCAAACTGAGTATCTAAAATTCACCTGGCCAAGATTTTAGCGGTTAAAGCGCAAGAGCTCTGCAGACAAGGAATTATGAAGTTATACGAAAAATGGCAAAAGATAATAAATAACAATGGCAAATATGTAAAAAAAATATAAAGAAAATTTAAATTCCTCAGTTTTTTACTAGTTTTAAAGATAACATGTTGTCGCAGCCTCCGACTGTTTTAGCTTATTTTGTACTACCAAATACACGTCTTCTCAAGTCCCACAGTATTGGAAATTAAACGTCTGCTTTTGTACTGCCAAATACTCCTAAATCTCAAGTCCCACAGTATTGGAAATTAAACGTCTGTTTTCCACTGTTAGATAAGCATCAAAAACTTCAACTTTTATTATAAGAAAAATTTGCAAATGCTGAAATTTTGCCCAAATCCATTAAATATCTCCCATTAGTACTATAATCTTTAAAATTAACTTTTAATAAAATTTAAAATGTACCAAAAACAAAACATAATTTGTACCAACTAAATGCATCAAACTTGTTCCTTCCTAAATAAGTAAAACATATCTACAACAATAACACAACTAACAAACAAACAAACATCTTGTTATAGATGGAAGGCATGTGCGCTGTCGATAGCTCCACTGCTGCCGCTTCTGAGTTTACACTCTGCCCCGTTTTATAAGTACTTAAAAGACCCCAATCGTCTTTAACAAATAAAACGAAATCAAATAAAAAGTTAAAAAAAAATATTAAAAAAAATAAAAAACACACATAAAAAATAAACTGAAATAATCAAGTACGGCAGTTAGGCAGCCAGCCAGTCATACTGCCATCCAGCTATCCAACAATAAATATATATACACACATTTATACATATAGTAATAGCAGCAACAACAACAACAGTAATAATAATAATAAACACAACAATCCGGCAATCTAACCATTCAACCATCCAACAAGCCAGTCGTGAGAAATCGACTACAGAATAGTTTCCCACGGTATAACAATCACAACTTAAGTCGACTCGTTCATTTGTTCATCGTTGTTGTTGTAGTTGTGGCAGTTATTGTTGATTTTCTTTTTATAGTTGTTGTTATTGTTGTTGTTGCTATTGCTGTATTTACTGTGTACTTTGTTATGCGGAGTGTTGTGTGCTGAACTAAAAAAAAAAAAAAATACAACAAACGACAACAACAACATGATAAAATATTCTCTGCGTGCGGGCATAAGGGGGATGACGTAAAATGTTCACACAGTCTATATTGTTTTATAGGTATGAATGCAACAGCTATATGCTCATGTTATCTCGTTTACTCTTGTCTGAATTTTAAGCATTCACATCGATCGCACACTCCATACTCTGGCTGGATTGAGGAGGCATTTATAAAAGGCAAGAGCTCTGAGCACCGTTGAATCATTTTAAACTTGAACGTCAAACAGTAAACAACGCAAATATTTTACGTTGATTCTTGAAATATTCTACAAGAGGATTTATTTTACACATCATCTTCTCCAGTACTATAAGTGGATACAATTTCTATTACATTTGGATTAAGTTACTAAGAAATGGTTTTAGAAATGGAAATGTCAAAAACATATCAATACCGTAAGGTCATGAAACCCATGTTGGAGCGTAAACGTCGTGCTCGCATCAACAAGTGTCTCGATGAATTGAAAGATATTATGGTCGAGTGTTTAACACAGGAGGGTGAACATATTACCCGTTTGGAAAAGGCTGATATTTTGGAATTGACTGTGGAGCATATGAAGAAATTGCGGGCCCAAAAACAATTAAGATTAAATGGCAATCCTGACTCCAAACTAACCATAGCCGAAAGTTTCCGTGCTGGGTATATACATGCGGCCAATGAAGTTTCCAAAACTTTAGCTACAGTTCCGGGAGTAAGTGTCGATTTGGGCACTCAACTCATGAGCCATTTGGGTCATCGTCTTAATTATTTGCAAGTTATTGTACCCACAGCTGTAACACCTTTGGTTGCTCCCGCTTCCTCCACCCACTTCTCAGCTATGCCGGCACAAACCCATTTGGGTTCCTCCTCATCTTTGTGCAGTTCACCAGAACCTTCTCTAATCACACCACCACCCTCAGAATGTGGCAGCAGTGATAGCGGTAGTTGCAGTCCTACACCTAGTGAAACAGCTTCCATGTGGCGTCCTTGGTGATGGAGAATTTTACTGAAGAAAATCATAAGGTGTTGTAAGAAAACACCTGTGGTCTGAATATGAACTTTTAAAGCAAATGCAGTTTCATCATTTGACAATGATGAGGATATTTTGCATGCGGCTGATACCGGATCTAAAGCTGATCAAGCTAAACAAAACAGCTTTGACCTAGCAACTGAATAAGTTGCATTTGGAGAGTGGAAACTAAATGTCACTTTCTAGTTAAAAAAAAAAAAAATATATATAAAAAATGAATTTGGAAAAAAAAAATTATTAATAAATAAAAATTATTAAAAGAAAATTTTAAAAATGTTTTTAATTATTTATTAAACGAAATTTTGTTAGTATTTTAGCTGATTTGGAAACAAATTTTAAAAATGAAGCTACCAAATTTTCAATTTAAGGAGTTTAAAGAAATCAGATGAGCAAGAGAAAAAAATGTTTTCTCTTTAGCTGCAGTATAAAATACCTGTCAACCAAATTCGGGAGCGAATCTAATTGAAGCTTTTGAGGGGCTTTATAGAGATAGATTTTTAGAGATTTTAAACATTTTCCATTAGGGGAAGGAAAATTTTACTCTCCGTCAATATGCAAAATTGTGTCTAAAGGATTTCATTTAATTTCTAGCAATAAATTAATAATTCTTTCCAAATTATCCAATTAAAACTTGTTTTTAAATTAAATTCTAAACACGTCATTTTTAAACTCTAATTTATTCAAAGTTACTCTAATTTACCAAAAACAAAAAATGTAGGCCAAACAACTCAATTAGGGTCGACACTTGTAAATGACAGTATTTAATTAGACAACAACACATACACTATTATACACTATTTATCTATAATAAAAAACATTTACATATGCAAATCACAAATCTGTGACATTTTGTAAATTATTTTAATTTGCTTTAAGTACACCATATGAAATCACCCCCTCCCAATTAAGTATTTACTCGTAATTAAGATATCATCATACTATTCTGACATTTGACAGTAAGAGCTTTGAATAAAAGATGACAGTTTTTTTTTTTATTTATTTACATACGGGTCATTTGATTAGTTAAATCCATCATATTTATTCAAATCTTTAAGTATGTATGACACTTCCTGTTGAACTATTTCAATAGTGATTCATATTTATTTCTAGATAAAGTAATTATTTAAGTTATTGTGTGAAAAAATTTAAAAAAAAGATGTTAATTTACAAAAGCTGTTTGTTTGTTAAGTTAATTTATAAAAATTATATAAATAAGTTTTTTATAGATATGGAAAAATTAAAAATATGTTTTACTCATATGAAATAATTTCATACGACTAAATTTCTTTTTTATCCTTTTTTTTTTGTCAAAAAGCTACAATCATTACGTCGCTGGCTTCTGCCCATCATACGGACTTATAAGATGATGTAAACTAATGTATAATGTTGGCTCTGAGCAGTGATGTCAGATAAAAATCCATTGAGTGATCCATTTTTTTAAACGTATTTATGAAAAAAGACGAGAAGTAAAGGTATAGTCGGTTAAGCCTGATCATATTAGATACATCATTGTGAAAGTGTTTCAAATTTCGGTGAATTTTACATTATTAGGTGTAAAATAAATACAGAATATTATATCGTTGGTTGGTTCGTTGGTTCAGGTAGTAGTCCGCAACATTTACGAGTAATCAATTAGACTCGTTAGATTCCGTTTTGATGAGACTCGCCAGCTGAATGAGTTGGATTGCGTTAAGATCAGGCGCGGATCAAGGCTTTTGGGGGAGGAATTTAATATGATTTTAATAACGATTTCCTCAAATTTCTTGATTTAGTACACATTTTTCATTATGAATTTTCATTTTGGGGAAGGAAATTTCCTTTTTTCCCTCCCCGTGGATCCGCGCCTTTTTAAGATAAAAATATACAGAAAAAATGAGAACTTAAATTAATTAGATCCAGTCTCTCAATGCTACTGGCTTCTAATTTTTTCCGTATATTTTCATCTCATACAAACGCAATCCAACTCAGTAGTGTGGTCTCATTAACGGAATCTGACGAGTCTAATAATATCACTGAGTCTAGTGTCAGATATCTCATAGAATTTGCCTAATTGGTACCTCTCCAGAAATTTATGTCTGATCTGCTATTACTCTCCAGATGTCTTTACGCTTGTTCAATGGGGCAGAATCAAAAATGTTTGGTAATAAATCTGTAACTTCTGATCGGCTGGTTGGATTTTCATGAAATTTGGTACAGACATAGCAGAAGAGTGTACAATGTTTAGTTTGGAAGGGAGGGGTACAACAAACCCCTCAGGGGCTAAGGGGGCTCAAAGTTATGTACCTCTGACATGAAAATTTTGTAATCGCCTGCCAATTTTAAATATTTTTATATATTATTGTAAAAACATATTTATCTCTTATAGTTTTCGAGTTATTTGCATTTGAATTTTTAAGCACCATAATTTTGCATGTTCTTGGTCCAGTTTTTTCATATAAATCTAAGAATTTTCGTCCAACTTTATTAATGTTTTTTGCTTAGTTAAACAAAATTATCTGTAGAATAAAAAAATTGTAATTGATATCTTTATCGAGTCCAAAAATAGAAGAATATGAAAATTTCAAACAAGTTGATTTTTTGTGTTTTTTTTTTTTTAGCCGAAGAGGTAGCTACACTTTTTTCTTCTCTAAAATAAATTTTTTCTCTAGCAGCATATAAAAATGTTGCACTTTTCTGAAAGGTAACTTCTCAGAGATGACTTTAGGATGAAAAACAAGTCCAATAACTCAATTGGTCAATGTGCACATCCTCCCGAATTTGAGCCATTTTATATGAAAGCTTCGATTTGAGGCTATATTTTCCAAAATCCCTAAGCAAGAATCGACAAACGGAATGTACTTTAAGGATCTTTAATATCTTGTTAAAAACATTCAATCAAAATCTACAGGAATTTGGAAAATCGTGGATTTTATAGCCGAAAATGTGAAAAAATCCATTTTTGGGATTTTTGCCATTTTTCTGGGAATTGTGGAATTACTGTTACAAATATTACTTTCACTATCTCATTTTATATGACAAAATCTACATTTAACGAAAATTTCGTTAAAATATCAAATCAAAAATTTTTTACCAACATTTTGCTTTGAGTTGAAAAATCAGAAAAAATAATCACTCGATTTTCTTCATCTAAATTACGTTGCTTTTGTGCCAATATTTCGAATTTTAAGTGAAATTTTTGCATTGTGTAAAATTATTTTCAATTTTTTTTCGAGCAATTTTGAGTTTTTAGTGAATTTCGTTTATTTTGTTGAAATTTTTAATTGATGGATTTTTAGTGAAATTTTTGGTGATTTTTATTTTTTGCCAAATTTCGAATTATTTGTAAAATTTATGTTGAAATTTCAGATTTTTGGTGAAATTTTTCAATTTTATTTAAGTTTTCAATATTTTAAATTTCCAACTTTTAAATCCTAAAATTTCATATTTTTATTAAAATTTTTAATGAAAACAAAAAAGAATGTTAAAATTTCGATTTTTTTTTTTTTTTTTTTTTTTTTGAGAAATAATCCTTCCATGTAATTCAATTCGATTCGACCATTGGTTTAGGATATATATTAATATCAAGTTAATACCCACTGTGCGCAGGAAGTAGAAGAGAATTAAAACAAAAGTTTTTTTTCAGAAATTGTACATCTATACTTTTACACTTCTAACATATTTAGAACTGACAAAATTCTTCAAGAACTGAACAATTGTGGAACCTGGGTCTCATTAGGATAATGTTAGGAAAAGGGCATCCAAAAAATTATATTTATAAAATAGCATATAGTTCTAACGTGAACTAATGTGATCTAGTATTAGAGACATATCAAAATTCTTCTCAAAGACCCCCAGATGCTAGTGAAAATCGAAAGCGATTTAATCTTGCACTCAGTTCATCTAAGTATTGAAAGCATGATAGACTTTGAGGAGAACTTAATAACGGAATAAAATTTAAGTTAAAAATTACACTTTTAAAGATTGTTTAGCATTGAACAGTTGAAGAACAAAAAAATATTAGCCAAAAGTACTATAAAAAAATGAGAGTAAAAGTTATAATCGGTCTGCCCTACACTATTACCTATTCGGAAAGGGGCTTTTTATGGAGCTATATTTGTATTAAATGTAAAATAAAACATACTAATACATAATATTGGGTTGATACTAAAATTCAAACTTTTGGGTGATTGACGAAATTTGGGGTTATATGGGAGCTATGGTGAATTATGAACCGATCTTTGTAAAATTTTGCACAGTCATTTATACTTATAATAATGTTGATACTAATATTCCTATGGCACTTATGCGAGTTATAGCTATTTCCTGTGGAAGCGGTTATATTGGAACTATGGTCAATAGTGGATTGATCTACATAGAATTCGGTACAAATATTTATACTTGTATATGAACTTCTTTTCATCGAATTTCATTAAAATATTCATATTTTTAAGGCGTTTTTGAGTGTTGAAACTCTATTTCGGGGCACATTTGTATGGAGAATAAACGCATAATACCCCAACCACATATGGTGTTGTAGGATTAAATAATGTTCGTTGTAACTACAGAGCCTAAATTTCCACCGAAGTTTCAAGGATCAATATAAATTTTGAAAATGAAAAAGGTCCGTTTGATGGTGGCTATAATAGCATTGATTAAGATGAATATAACAATCTTAGTTGTTTAGTTTTAATTTACTTATTTAATTTTTTGAAAATGTTCTTTCACAAATGTATATCTCAGCAATACACAGTTCACATTTCCTTTTTTTTTGTGTCTTTTAAAGATAATAAGTGGGTTTCGACTTCTTTTTAATTTATCTGACGGATGTGGAAAATCTTATTCACTAATCAATACATCCGACATATGTACCTACCATGCATATATCGATCATCTTAATTACATTAACATGAAAAAGTGTTAAAGTTTTAAATTATTATTAATATGTAGCACGAATTAGGAAAACATTCAAAAAAAAATCCCAACCAATAAAAACAAAAACCTCATTTGCCGACAATATAGTTTATGGAAATTCTGATTATAAAAATCACATACGCATACATACTCACGCACACACAAATAACATGCCACAATAACTACTTATGTTGTTGGGGTATGTAGCAAAAAGAAAAATGATCCAACAATCCCAGTGGCATAGTGAGCGTGTGCCATTCATTGTCATGTAACAGCATCCCATATTTACAAACGTATTCAACTGCAGCAAAAACTACAACAACAAAAACAACATCAACAACAAAACAATAATACCAACTAATGTCTTTAATTTATGATAAACCGGATTTAACAAAAAGCTTTACAGCAAACATTGTTTTATTGGTTACTTGGTGTGGCTGACTAACTGTCTGTCTGTCTGTCTGTTGGTTTCTTGGTGAATCGTTTAGACTGACAGACTCATGATGATAATGATTTTATTGCTTACCTTAAAAAGCGGAACAACAGTGAACAAAAGCAATAACAACAAAAACAATAACAATACCTAGCAACGATAACATTCATTTGGTTTAAATTTGAATCACAACACAAGATCGTGTGTCCATAATCATCATCAAGTTTAAACTCATCTTTATGTCTACCTCTACTTTCTTCTATCTATCTTCCTAATCTTCTATCACCCCACTGTGCCAAGCAATCATACCTTTATATTTTGTTCTTCGTTTACCTTTTCTTCTCACCATTTTTAATCAAAACTATTCTTGTTGTTGTTGTTGTTATTTTAAAGGAAAATCAGGGATTTTTAAACATTGCTACAAATTGTACATTTTTGTGGTACTATTTAATTTCCCTTTTTTAATTGAAACTTTATTTAATAAATTGTTATTTTAAATAATTTTTAACATAAAATAATAAATTAATAAAAACTCATTGTATTGTTTCCTTAAAAAATAAGGACTTTATTTGCAAAGTAGAATAATTTGATATTCACAAAGGTGTATATCAGTGGAAAAAGGTATTAAATATTTTGCAAAGATTTTGAAATTAAATGAAAATTGATCTTGGGTGTCTTAAACATTTCATCACCTATTTGATTTAAATATGATAACATTCCAGCAAAATATATGGTACTTTTAGTATGTTCACTTTTCCACAATTTATTTTAGTACCTCATATAATTTTCTTTGAACACTTCTCAGTTAAATGCATTATTATGCACCATAGTGGTGCCCCCTTTACATTATGGATGGATGTTTTTCGATGATTTGATCGCCAGGTCTCATACTAAATATCTGTTTTTTTTGTTTTATAACGAATATTATTGTTAGTGTTTTTTGTTGTTGTTTGCAATGTAAATATAGGTTTGTTTAAATATGTTTAGCCTGCGTCTGCACGTCTCTTTTGTGCTTTTTTATTATTTGTAACTTTTATGCCGCAACCCAGCTATAATAATAATAACAACATCAAGCAGCATATAAAAGAAACACAAACTTAAGTAAAAACCAAACTAAACTAAAGTTACTAGCAACAATCAAGCAACCAACAAACCAACCAACAACAACAACGGTCGTGATCTTGCCGTAAGTAGTCTTGAATCTTGAAATTAAAATTAAAAAAGGGCAGGTGTGTCGATCGTGTGAGAACCACGTTCCAAACCATTTTCTCACGATCGTCGCTTTGATATCATATTAATGTTGTTGTTTTCTTATTATTATACTTACATATACAATACATTCATCCATACTTACTATGTTGTGCCAACCAACTAACCAACAACAACAATAACAACATTAGCAGCGGCAGCAACATCAATTTAAAATGCATTGTTCGTTTGTGTGTTTATTGTTATTATTGAATGGATACAACACGTACTTTACCAATGATTGTTATGTGTTTGTGTGTGTGTGTGTGTCTGTGTGTTTGTAAGTAGGTAGAGGGTTTTTGACTGACTCGTTTTATTGACTGACTTGTCTTGAATTGTAGTATTTCTTTACTTCTTCATAAATGCTTGATCGGTAAACAATCTTAAAGAAAAGAATAGGGGTGAATTGTTAAGGAACTAAAATGTTTAAAGATAAGTTTTTAATGGTGGTTTGATTTTGAATTTATAAAAAAATCATTAAATATAATTCAGTCATACAATAAAATATGTTTTTATACGCATTTCTGTTAGATAATAATTTTGTTTTATCTAAGTATTTAAATCTAAAAGCTAAACTTAAAAATATCTACTCTCTAGGGAGAGCTATGTTGTAAACAGTATGAATATGTCTGCACTTCAGCAAGGAGTCTAACGAGTGGATTTGGATAAGTTTCAAGTTTCTGGATATATTTTTCACTGCATTTTTTAAATTCTTCTAGTGGTATCTCTAAGTCCTTATGGATATTCTCATTTCTTATGTACCATGGTGCACCCGTCATAGTTCTAAGAATTTTCGATTGTGCTGGTATTACTGGCAGTACCCCATAATTGGATGCCATAAGTCCAAATTGGTTTTAATATGGTTTTATATAGAATGACTTTATTGTCAAGGCTTAGTCTTGATTGGCTGTTTATTAACCATTGAATGCTAGAAGCTTTCAAGTTCATATGAAATCTCTTGGTTTCTATATGTCGACACCAAGTAAGTCGTCTATCCAAATGAATACCAAGATAAGTGACATGATCTGACTGGGGTATATTTATATCATTAAGCGTGACTGGGGGATAATTACCTCTTCTTAAGCTGAACGTAACATGGTTACTTTTTATTACTCAAAATGTCTTACGGAGAATCTTTTGCAAATGACATCAAGTGAAAGTTTTGTTTAAAACGTCGTAGACATTATTGCAATCTTTAATGGCTCTGGGACTACACTGTCTTAAAACAACTAAAATTAATAATGAGAAATTTTCATAAAAAAAATTCCACAAAAAATGTCTATTTAGAATCGTTAAAAAAGTGGATGACTCATGATTGTCATTGGAAACTTAGGTATTATCTTAACAAATATGGTCTGAAGTTTTGAATAAGTCAGTA
>MINK01010680.1:0-10992 GCA_001735545.1 Phormia regina
AAAAGGCCTTCTAGGAGGCCTGCTCGGTAGAGGCCTCGCAAATTTTACCGCTGGGCATTTCTGTTTATATACAAACACATATTTACAAACATATTTTAAGCTTCCGCCATCTATTTTCTCTTTATTTTTTTCCCTTTCTGTATATGTATATTTTTAATTATAACTAGCTGTATGTATGTGTGTGAGTTTTTTTTCAGTCTAAAATCTCTTCTCTACCTCCTTTGCTTTTAATTAAAACATATGTAGATTTATATTTTAAAATTAAGCTTTTTAACTCCTAGATAACTTTTCAGCTTTGACTTTTAGCATGCATTTTTCCAAGCAGAAGATTAAAAGCGATGAGTTTGACTACTTATAGCAGAATATACTTATTATTATGAAAATTATCAATTTGTGCTATTCACTTGTTGTTTAGTTCCTTTAGGGGAAAAGTAAACTGTTTGTAGCTTATAAAAATCATTAACAAAATGGTTTGATGGTTTAGAACATCAAAAAAGTTTTTCTTTTTTCTTAAGTATTTTATAAAACTGTAAATTATAAGTGAGGGGAATATTATGTATAATAAACCTAAGTATGCATATTTCTATGTATGTATATGTAGTAAAATTACTTTAAAGCTTTAGTATTAATATTTAGGTTTTACTTAAAATTTAATATTTTAATAAAATTTTGTTTGATGTTTCTAGCTAAATTTAATATCTTGTAAAGTTTTAAGCTACACTCATATGTATTACTCGTATACACTTACATACAATTTTATGAAAGATACAGAAAAAACAAAAAAAAAAAAAAAAAAAACAATNNCAATTTTATGAAAGATACAGAAAAAAAAAAACAATTGTTTCGATTATGTTTTGTGTAGGTGTACATAAGGTTTTAATGCAAATTTAATGACTTTTTGTTAATTAGAAAAAAGCCAATTTGTTTGCTATATGTATTTGATGACACAAAATATTTAAAGAGATTTTTCCAGTTAATTTTCTGTGGCGTTTTATTTAAACTATTAAAAATCATGTCTAAGAAAACAATTTAATTCACTAATATTATGTGTAGATTTAAAATTGGAATGTTTTACTGAGATCAAATGCATTCTTAAACTCTTTCAATTAATTTTTTCACAGTGGGGCCACGCACAAATTTTTTTGGTAATAAATCTGTATCTCCAAAACTACAGCCCGGACTAAATTAAAATGTATTAAAAAAATTTGCAAAGAAGGATTAAGGATTTGCGAATAATCATATTGTAGTCAACCTGTGATAACACACGATAATATACAGGGTGTCAAATTTTACTAAATCGAGTATGTGAAAATTTAAAAATTGTAACTTCTTCAAATGAAGTATCGATTAATAAAAAAATGTCACGCTATGTTTTTTGTCACGCCATGTTTTTTTTCAATTTATTGACGATATATTATCAAGAAATAGGTTTAGAATGGTTTAACATTAAGCTGCTTGCCATCCGGCCAAAAACGAATACAGGATAGCAGATTTCATGAAAAAAGTAAATTTTTTTAAATGACTTTTTTATTTGCATAAAAAAGCATATTCGCATATTTTTTTCGCCAATATTTCTTATGGACTATATAAAATATATATCGATTTTTCACTCCTTCAAAAATCATAAAAAAATTTTAAATCAATTTGTGGCGATTTTTCAAAATTTAAAAAATATGTAATATTATCTCGTTCAACAACCAAAACGTGAAAATACAATTAGGTGTTACGTATACGCACATATGGAAATATTATAAAACAATGAATTTGGTGTGATTTGATCTTAGTTGTCAGTTTTGAGGCCATGGTATAATGCTTTTCAAACAATCTATATATACATATTGTACATCAATGAATTGGAAAATAAGTCTGTTTTTATATTCTTGTAATGTTTTATTAGTTTTTTGAAAGTAGGTACAGTTTTGCTTTACAAAACATATATTTTTTTTTTTTTTTTATTGAAATAAAGGTGCAAAAATAAATCAATTCGAAATTTCTTTATTAAACATTTAAGATGCCTTATCTTTTCACATATATAAAATTGCCTTTAACGAAACTTTGAGAAAAAATTATGGAATTGCACGATATTTTTGTAAAAATCGTAATTTTTATACTAATATCAGACTGCTGATTTTTAATATTTTTCACGTCTAGACGAATTGAAGTAATCCAAAAATTTTTTCAGCATATTATTTTGAAATATATAGCAAATTACAGTATATTTTTTAAAAAATTGTTACCTCATATATCTTAAGAATTATTGCCGAAAAAGAAAAAAAAAGTCGAATCAAAAAAATCAAAAATTTAAAGTTCAAGTGTTAATATGCTTTTAACTATGAGAGCTAAATAGGTAATTGAGCTTATTTTTACTTTATCTTGCCCAATATTTTACAGAAATATAAAAATCTTTAAAATCGGACTTCATTTGAAGAAGTTACGATTTTTTTAGTCAAATTTAACACCCTGTAGATTATCTTGTGTTATCACAGGGTGACTACAATATGATTTTTCTAAAAGCCTAAGTCCTCCTTTGCAACTCTTCCATATATTTCAATTTAGTTCGAGCTGTAGTTTTGGAGATACAGATTTATTACCAAAAAAAATAACATTTTACCCCACTGTGCGACATTGAGACGAATGGATGTAGATTTTCATACTTTATTTCTATGTTGAAAATTCAACAGCAATTATTAATATAAATCCCTTCGATAATTTTTTATTATTGATAAATCCTAACAAAGTTTTTTTCTCCCTCTATTTAAGGGCAAAAAGGTAGTTTAAAATCCTTCCATATCCTGTATAAGAATTTCGTTAGACATTTTATTGATATCTGCATATATTTATTGATTAAATGCTTTTGTATAATTAAGTATATTTCCATGTAAATTCATTTTGTCATTTATATAATTAATTATGTACAAATGGTATTTGTGTACTGAAGCATACAGGCGTATGATTAATATTTTTGGATTTTGATTTAGGTATTAATTATGTATATATGCACATGTACTTGAGTTAAAGATTTGTGCATGTGTTAAATTAGAAATTAATAATTATAAAATGATATTGATGTAATATGTTATAATGTTAATAAAATAAAAATGTTGCTACTTATTTGTCCTTTTTTCTCAAGTTAAAACTTTAAGAAGATAAAAATGATAAATTTCTTTAATACCTTATTATAATGTAGAGGATTTTTTTTTAAAAGAATAGCTATTATAGCTATTATTAGTAGTATAGTTTATTTTTCATTTATCCGCTACCAACATTTGCAACTTTTTTCTAGCGATAACTTTTAGATATATGACAAACATTTACTGTTTGCAACTAAAAGTAATTTATCATTGTGCTGTTGTGTTAGTTTAAATATAAAAACTTTTCTTCAGTTTGATAGCTATTTTATAGCATTGAAGCAATTTTTTATGATAATATTTTATTATTTAAAATTTTGGGCTAAAACTGAGTTTTTTTTAAAATAAATTTGTATTAAATTTAAATTTAAATACATTATTAGGGGGGGTTCCCTTCAATTTGTCATTATATAAATATGGTACTCAATTAAAAGTAAAAATATTTAAACATAAGTAAAAACTAATTTTGCTTTAATAATTGTTTTAAATAGTTTTTTTATATATAAAATTTATTTATACATTTAAATAAAAGTTTTTAAATACCTCATTACCTAAAACCCATTCAATTACTTACTTTGTGTGTGTTTTTTTATTTTTTATTTAAGTTTAAATTTTCATTATCCCACATATTTTCATCATCTGAAGTGAAGAACACTTCTTTAACCCGCAAAAACAAAAAAAAAAAAAAAAGTTATCTAAATTTATTTAGGCAAAGTTTGTTGGTTTGTTAAAAAGTTGCCAAAAAATACAAATTTATTTTATTTCTTTTGTTTACGGGTATGTAAAAAAAAAAGTTGTAAAATGTACATATTTTAATAAATTATTAAAAAGTTTTTAACATTTTTTAATCTTGCTTCAAAAATATTTTCAAATACTCGTACCACAATTTAAAAAAAAGTTGACATTTTAGTAAAACAAGCTAATTTTTCTCAATTATTATAACTTTTTTTTTAAGAGAAATTTTTTAATTAAATTAAAAGAAGAAAAAAAAAAAAATAATAATAATCTTTTAGATGTTTACTTTAACTTTGATAACTATGACCACATGTATTTTAAGGGATAAAAGGATATGAAAACAAGGAATTTATTATAATAAAAATAATATTGAAAAAGGACTAACAAATATTAAATTCAAATATTCTAATTTATTTGGAAAAATGCTTAACGTAAATGTTACATATTTTATTTTTCCTCAAGCCCCAACAAATAAATTGTAAATTTATTCAAAGTAACGATCGCTATTTTAGCACAATATTAGTTTTTAATCTAAATTGATGAATAAATCAAGATTTTTTCACAATGAATTAAATATAACTGAATTGAAGATATAACGTTAGGGATGTTAAATTTATAGCACAATTGTGCTGGCTTGTATTCTAAAGCTCTTTCACTTAATCGTTGCACAGTGGGTTCAAACGTAAAACTTTTTGGTAATAAATCTATATCTCCAAAACTACAGTTCGGATTAAATTCAAACGTATGGAAGAGTTGCAGAAGAGGACTAAGGCTTTCAGAAAAATCATATTGTAGTCACCCTGTGATAATAGAAGGCAATCTACAGAGTGTTACATTTGACTACCTCGAGTATATAAAAGTTTAAAAAATCGTAAATTCTTCAAGTGAAGTCCGATTTTAAAGATTTTTATAAAAAATAATAATCGCAATGGCCTATTTATATCTCATAGTTAAAAACATATTTACACTTGAATTTTAAATTTTTGATATTTTTGATTCGACTTTTTTTCCTTTTTCGGCAATAAGTCTTAAGATATATGAGGTAACAATTTTTAAAAATATACTGTAATTTTCTCTATATCTCAAAATAATATGCTGAAAAAATTTGTGGATTGTCTCAATTCATCTATTAGTATAAAAATGGCTATTTTTTACAAAAATATAGTGCAATTCTTTCTCTTTTCCTCAAAGTTCCGATAAAAGAAGACATTTTTTGATATATTTGAAATGATAAAGCATCATAAATGTTTAATAAAAAAAATTTTCGAATTGATTCATGTTTGCACCCTAAACTAAGCAGCTTACCGCTTAGCCAAATACGAGCGAGGAAAATTTCAGTTTATTTTTAAAAAATGCTTACCTCATATATCTCAGGACTTATTGCCAAAAATGGAATGAAGTCGAAGCAAAAAATCAAAAATTAAAATGTTAATATCTTTTTAACTATAAGAGACAAATTAGGTAAGTTTTTTTTCGGACTTTATTTGAAGAAGTTACGATTTTTTGAAACTTTTACATACTAGAGGTAGTCAAATTCGATACCCTGTAGAATATTTTGTATTATCACAGGGTGACAAGAGTATGATTTTTCTGAAATCCTAAGTCCTCCTCTGTAATTCTTCTATACATTTCAATTTAATTCGAGCTGTAGTTCTGGAGATAAAGATTTATTTCTACAAAATTTGCATATAACCCCATTGTGTGCCATCTTCGGGTTATAATGTCTATTACATAAAATAATTAAAATAAATCCTTTACTTTATTAAATTTTTTAAACTAATTGTGTTGTTAACATTTTTTATTTCAAGTGCATGAGTGCAATTAACTAAATTGTGACCACAAAATATTACCTATATATTCCATTTATTATCCTAACTGCAAATTACAAAAATAACTATATTTAATCCTTGAACTAGTTTGTGATTTCAAAATGTCAAACACAAGCTGCTTCCAGAAAGGCAAAAAGAATAAAAAACATGGTTATTATGTTTTACTTTCCGCTGCCTTAAACTGTAAATTTTGTAAAATTTTGTGAAAAGGAAAACAAAATGTTTTTAGTGGTAAATGTTAAATCCTCCACAAATATGTGTACGAGTTTATAGTTGATGTCACATAAACGGAAACATAAAACGTCAATGGAAACAGCAGAAAAAAAAACAAAAACAAATGTAAAAGAACAAAAATGCAAAAAAGCAATCAGTAGTAAAACGAATTAAATAACACGCCCTTTCTCAAGAATTATTTATGTATGCCATCAACATCATCATCATCATTATTTTCATCATCACCTACTCCTTTTGGCATAAAAACATACATTCATTTAAGGAAATACACACACAAACACACAGAAACATTTTTGACGTTGAAAAAAAAAAACTGAATAAAAACTAAAATAAAATTCTTAAATTTATGTTAAATGTGCATGTTGCTAACGTAACTAAACAGCCACAATAACAATAACAACAACAACAGCAATAGCAACATTAAACAAAAATATAATAAAAATACAATACAATACTAAATATGTAGACAGTGAAGACAACCAGGTTGAGGCTTTGCAATGTGAACACATTTTAAAGACAACAAATAAAACTGAACTTGGCATATGAACACAAGTCTTAACACTGGATACGTGTCAAGTGGCAGTTTTTTTTGTTTTTGTCTAAAAAAAGAGAATAACAACAACAACTAAATCCTACAGTCTGCTCATGTTCGTGATATAACAAAATAAATTTCAGGATGAGTTAAAATTTCCAAAATCTAATAAGAGGAGAAAATGAAAAATTAATAAATTTTTTTTGAGTGACTGCAGGTATTAAAGGAAAAAATATATAAATAAAATAATAAGAAAGCATAAATGTCAAAATAATAAAAAAAAATTGAAAAATTTTACATTTTGTGAGACAGACCGAAAAATTAAATACATTAAGTTATTTAAAGCTTTAAGAATTCCTTTTTCAGTGAATCTTAAATTAAAATTATTTTGTAATATTTTGAAGGAGTTTTACTAAGTTGAGTCAAAATATTTAAAGTTTAAGGGAAATTTAAGGCAAAGGAAATGCTTAAAGTATTAAATTATTAAACTTGAAAAAATAACAACAAATGAGAAATTTATATTCGGCATGGTCACCTTATATGGGAGGTACACAGTGATTCCAAAACGCGTTTTTTGTTTTGTAAATAATTCTGTAACTTTTGAACTGTAAGAGAGTACAAGCTCCTAGCTTGTCAGGATGGTAGTGGATGGTCCTCCAAACTTGTGCATCTCTAGTATATAATTTTTATTCTTTATTTTTTATGATAGATAAGAAATTTTATATATAGATAGTTTTTATAAATATCTTTTAAAAATATACCCACGTGTGTAGATTATCGCGAATGGCCGAATATTACTTCTAAAATAGTTTTAAAATAATCTGCAGATTTCTTATTAAACTATAAAAATATTGTTGCAAGAATCATATAAATACATCAAACCGATAAAAATTTATCTTAATCTAAAGTTGGAATTAAAAAAAAAAATTTTTTTTTTTGAGTTTATATACCCTACATCACTATAGGTGGTTGGCGTATTATGTGTTTGTGCAAATATTATAACGGAGAGAAAAAATTGTCCTACTCCCAGCTTAAAGTGTACCGTTTGACTCAGAATCACTTTCTGAGTCGATTTAACGATGTCCGTCTGTCTGTCTGGTTGTCCATATAACGTTGGTGTGCAAAGTGCTGGTCGTAATTTTAGAAATAATTTGATGAAATTTGGTATATGTGATTGTTTTAACACAAGAACGAATCCTATTAATTTTGATCATGATCGGCGTATTATTTCACCTAGCCCCCATACAAATGTTCTCCCGGAAAAGAGTTTTAACATTCAAATTCAAATTTACCTTAAAAATTAAAGCATTTTAATGATTTTTAACACTTAGTAGTCTCATATAAGTACAAATCCGTGCGCCAAATTTCATGAAGATCGGTCCATAATTTACCATAGTTCCCATATATTTCGGGAATCACCAAAAACTGCATAAATTCAAGTGAATCTTAATATCAACTTAATATTCTGTATTAGCATTTTTTATTTTTAACTTAATACAAGATAGGTCTATAATTAGCTCCTTCTCGAACTTTGGCAGACATTGGCAATGGTGTATCATATGGTCGAGCTTGATCGACTATGCTTTTTCTCTCGTTTTTTGTTATTATTTATTTTTTTAACTTGGCGGGATTATTATCGCCCTTAAAATAATTTTAAAATGTTTCTCAAAATTCTTACAAAATTGTTGCAAGAATCATATAAATACATGAATTTGTTAAAAAGTTATATTAATCTAAAGTTGGAATTTAAATTTTTTTTCAAACAGGTGGCAATTTTTATTTAGTGATAAAATTTATTTTTTGTTCTAAACTTTATAATTTTATTAATGTTTTAAAAATAAGTCTTAATGCAACTTAAATCTAAATTAATTCCGGAGAAGCTTGGGTTAAAGGTCTGTCCACAAAGCTCTTTTCTTTATCAAGTTCTCAAATTGCAGAGCTGAGCTCACCTTAAAGTTATTTGAATTATATAGCTGTATATGTATGGTAAACACCCTAGAAGTATATTATGATGGAGGCAACTTATAATGACAGGGTGATAATTTCAAACAAAAAATTATTTCTTTACTCGTTTTAAATAAATTTGGATTTTGGGTCTTTTATTATGAAAAAATGGAAATATTTTTAATTTTTTGATTTAATGACAAATTTTTAAATATTATACAGAAATTTCAATGAAATATAGCTATTCGTTTAAATGCTAAAAAAATGCTAAGTTTTAAGTTCTTCAAAATATTCTGATATCAAATTACATTCCACTAATTTTTTGCTTATAAATCTCCTTTTTCTAACCTTTCATTAGGTACTGAATACTTGTACAAAAAGTTTATAGTTTAGCTTAAAACACCACAGAAACTTGGCCTCCTCTAGCCAAATTATGCTATTTCTCATACATTTGTATGGTAAATATAAATCGACGCGAATATCTCTTAAACTAAAAGAAGTAACCTTCATTTCTAAGGATATTTTTTGTAGAGATTTTAAAATGTCCTTTCTGTCATATCATAAATAAATATTTGGCTAATATTTGGCTAATTTTCCAAAAAAAAAAAAAAAAAAATGGCATACCCGAGATGCCCAACTTTAGTAGATCACCCACTATTCCTTTGACCAACTAGGGATCTGTACTTCTCCAGTTCAAATAAAACACAACTTACTTCTGAACTTGTGAAATTATATTGAGATATCTCCAACGGTTCTAAAGTTACACAATTATATCCACTGTGTACCAGCGATGGCTCTTTCTTTACAAAATATATTTCAAGTGTTAAAATAATCAATAATATTTTCCTCCTTCTTTCCAGGTCCATTTTAAAGGTTTTGCAAAAGGTAAGCAAGTAATTTTATAACGATTTGCACATATAATTTTATAACAAATTAATCATCTGTATATAATTTTTTTTATATTAACATAAATCAAAATTAGATAATTAAATCTAAATTAATGCCAAAGAGATTGACCAACAACCTACAACTCAACAAAACAACCACCCACCAATCCTTTTTTATAATTCTTGTAATTTATTACAATTAATGTTTTACTTGTATTATTTATGGTAAATTAATTCAATTTTAATTAAAACATTACAATTCATACTCGTATCACAATATTTATTATAACTATATAACTGAATTAATTAGATTTGTTTCTTTTTTTTTGTGCCAAAAATTATATGAAAGAACAGTTATTTGATACGCTCGTGTGCAAAATGTGATTTCTTTTATTTTTTTTATTAAGCGTACAAAAAGGGCATTAAAGTTTTATTTAAGCAAAAAAATAAAATAAAGTAAAATAAAATAAAATAAAATAAAACGCATATCTGACGGAAATCTTTTTTTCTGCAATTTTTTCGCGTTAAATTTTTATGATGAAAACAAAAAATGAAAAATAAATAAAGTTCGTAAATTATGTTAAAAATATGTGATTTTTTTGTTGATTTGTGTACGAATGCATATCATTGTTTCAATCACTATTTGGTTGTGGTATTTTTGTGTAAAAATATTTTAGTAAAAAGGGAAAATGTAAAGTATTTTTTTATTCTCTTCACTGTAGGTAGCAACGATAATAGTATAATTATAATAAAGGTAATATTAGTTTGTTATTATTTTTGTAGTTTACTATACAAAATAGTGAAGTTGTTTTATAGTTTTATATTATTTACAAATATTTCGGAAATAATTTTAAGTATAATTTCAACAAATTTAGTTGTTTAACATAAAAACATAACCGAAAGTTTTTTTCACCACAAAAATTTACAACATAAAATAAAAACTAATAAATTTTTTCACCACAAAACTATTAGTTTTTCACCACATAACTTCCGTTTCACCACAGATGAAAAGAGTGTATATAAGTTTGTCATTCGGTTTGTAATGTCTACAATATTCATCTAAGACCCCAAAAGGAATATCCTTATTGGTCCATCTGTCTGTTGAAATCAGTTTTTAGAAAGTCCCAGTTATCGTATCGTTTTTACATAAAACTGTATAGAATATACCATGTAAGAACGCAGAATCGGTTGATAAATAACTGAGATATCGAGAAAAACCAAATACAATCCCCAAAAATCGTATTTGTCGTAGGCTTTTCTAGGCTCCTATATAAGCTAGCGACTTCGATTTTGCATGAAAAATTCAAAACCTTAAATTTTTTTCTGAAAAACGTAGATTTGTCAGTACCCGAGATATTGGCCAAACACATTTTTAAAATGCTATAGGTTTCGCTTTTAAACAGGTTGGTCATAAACATTTTTATAAAATTTCAGTTTCTTGAGCCAAAATAATTCGTTCATAAACAAGCTAGTTATGAGACAAAAATAAAATAAAAAAAAAAAAAAATAAACGAAAATAAAACAAAAAATTTCGAGCACAAGACAAACATCACCATCTCCGATTTCGTTTAAATTCGGTATGCAGTCTGTATATTACGCCAACACAAAATTTTAAGTTCTTAAAAATTTTCAAGTTCGTAATAATTTAGATTTTATCGCGGTTCAAAGTTCACTTTTTTCAGAATTTTTTCATAAATACATGA
>MINK01010683.1:0-14906 GCA_001735545.1 Phormia regina
CAGTTTTTTAATTAAGTCTCGTTTTTCACCTGTACAGTGCTTACCACGGCCCATTAAGATTTAGTGTTCATTAAAAATTCTTTAAATCTAAATTGTAATAATAATTTAAAAATGACTATTNNAATTATTAATATTGGTGCTATTATTTTGACAGGTCCCACCGAGGGTTATTAAGCTTTTAAACGAGTTTTTAAAAAAACAAGTGATCTTTCAGCAAAAAATTGATCGCTCTCTGAGAGAGTATGTTTGTAATAAAGTATTGATAAATGTAAATTGATGATTATAGTGGTGCTATTTTTTTGACAGTAACTGTAAAAGCGAAAAAAAAACTTTTAAAAATCAAAGGTATTATTTGTAGAAACTCCAAACTTTATAGGAAAAAACATTTATAATTTTTAATATTTATTGTGATTAATATAATAAGAATTGTCTTTATTTCTTCTGAGTAACTAATGGTGGTCTATAGTATTTATCGTTTTTATTCTAAGGTCAGTTCTTAACATTGTACACATAAATTTGATAAAATCAAAAGGAAAAAAATATAATATTTCAAAAGACAGCATTGCTAATTCCAATGTATCTACAGAAGCTTAAAAACTTTGTAAATATATTGGGGCGCACAAAGCGGGTACAAGACCACTTCTAACTACACTGACAACTACTACTCGTATATTCAAAAGATTTGTTGATGCAAAACAATAAAATACATGTATGTACATTGCACATATGTACATACATATGTATGTACGTATATTTATAAAATTGCAAAAACAAATACATTAGGATGGTTAAAAGTTTCCTGAAAAATTGATTGGGAAAAAACTAAATTATTAATTTTAAATGCAATAACAATGTGAGTTGAATCAGTAATGTCATTGGATATTTTGTTTATAATACCTATACCTGACGAAAAATCTGATTTTTTTCCTAATCATAGAAAAATTTTCTACAAAAAAATCCTTGCACGTTTTAATACCAAATGAATAAAAAAATGCTAAAAAAATTAACAATTTAAGTTTTATGTAAGCTAAAATATTTTAAACTGCTGAAATTTTGTAATGGAAACATATCTTTTTATAAAAACATTAATTATGGAGATCTGAAAATTTAGCTCTTTCACTTAATTCACTTATGTATGACAAAACAAATAAGAAGAAGAATAATGGATAAAATTTTAAATTTCATACCATTAATTAAAATTAGGAGAAAATATTTATAGTTTTTACATAGATGAAAAGGTAAAAACTATAATTTTATTTGTACGCCATATTTATTGGTTTTTGAAGTCGAGTTTAAGCGAAATAGACGACTTCACTTTGGCGAATATTATGCCAACTTAGACCGATTTATTGAAGATTTAAAAAGAAAAAGCTCTTTTTCATCAAGTTAATGTACACGTGTGAAGTATTAATGGCAAAACTCTATGAATTGGGCTACGCATTGGTACCTCATTCATGGCTACCAGATTTGACGATTTATCGTCATTTGTCTCGATTTTTCTTCCAAAATTGACGATTTCTGAAAATAATTAAAACATGTAAATTTAAGAAATATGTCTTTATTTTGTTTTACGAAATATCCGATTTTCCCTTTGTCGTTTATTTACAGACAATATAATACCTTCTGACAACACTCTTTTGAATCCATTGTGAGCTTTCAGAAATGCCTAAAATCAAGAAGACTGGATAATTACCCGGAAATATAACAATTTCAAAAGTGTTTCATATATTAAATAAAGGATTTATTGTATTTTTATCAAAAAATTTTGTTTAATTTCTAAAGAATCAACTTCAGGATTAATTTTTATTATTTTATTTAATATTCTTTTAGCTTTAACTGTGAAAATAATTAATATATCACTTTTATTAAGCATATACAAAGAGTTTTTGTTTTTAGCACTTTTTCCACTTTGGTTTTGGTAACACTGGTACTAGAGAAATGTCGCAAAAAATTTCAATATGATATTTTAACAAAATTTAATTTTATATAAACTATTTGATTTCCTCCAGAAACCAAAGAATGATATTAATATCTTTTATACAACCTAAAGAGTTATTCCAAACTAGAATTAATTTCTCTCTTATGTACGGTGGTTCCAAAATACTATTTTTTTTTAAAATTATGCAACTTTTCAAGTATTGGAGATATCTCTATAAAATATGTACAGGTATCTAAATGATCAGGAAATAGCCCTCCGAAAGTGGCCTTTACTGTATATATTTTTTTGAAAAATCGCAAACATTTGACTGGAATGAAATTTTATATAAAGATATGCAGAAAGTTCTTGTGAATTTCTACAACAAATACCCTTATATGTGTAATTTATTTTATTATCCCTTTTTTCTACAAGAAGCATAAATATTGGGGTATTTAATCGATTAACCGCCATTCCGAAATCTTTATTAAGTTGATTTTGAAAAAAAAAATTGTTTGAAAGTCCAAAGTGATAGAAGATACTAGAATTAGCATTAAGTGTATAAATAACTATTTCAAAGGATTATAATTTAATAACTAGTGTTATTCATATGTTTAATATATTAGGTTAATCAAATAATTTGTCATCAATTGGTATAAATGATCAACTTATAATCTCGAATAGTTATTTGGCATATTATCCGATTAATATGAAACCACGATTAATTGGATACCCTAAATCTGAATTTGTAATTTAAGAAAAATCATATTTTTGCTTTTTTCGAATATATCTTCATATGTAAGGTAAACACAAGGGTATCCAATTAGTCGAGATTTCAAATTATTCGGTTTATTTGACAAATAATTATTCGAGGTTTTAAGTTTGTCGGTTAATAATCGAATATTGCTAAATAATTCGATTAACCGAATTGTTATAGTAATACATATTTGACCAAATGGGGGTCCGTGAGGACATTTTTGGCGATCGCGAAGATATATAGAAAAATATTTTTATACATACAATTTTTTAACTAAAATATTATATAGACAATATATATAAAAATTACAATTAAAATCCAATCTATTTAAAAACGTAAAGT
Organism: Phormia regina; assembly: GCA_001735545.1. Taxonomy (NCBI): domain Eukaryota; kingdom Metazoa; phylum Arthropoda; class Insecta; order Diptera; family Calliphoridae; genus Phormia; species Phormia regina. Next base: position 3,015 of record MINK01010683.1, read on the forward strand.
AAAAATAGAGAATGAAAAGTAACAACTAAATCTCGGAAAAACTTATTCAAATAGATCATTGTGATCTTTTTAGAGCTACATTCATTAAGCGATAGGTTTCTTCATATTTTCGACTATAAAATCTATAATTTTTTAAATTACTATAGATTTTGATTAATAGCATATTATAGATTCCTGAACTGCATATCGTTTTCAGATTCGTGATTAAGGATTTTAGAAAAAAGATTGTAGAACATTTTTCAAACTTTCTTTCTTTTAATTTGAATAAAAAAAAAAAACAAAAAATAATAATAATACTAAAATTAATAATCTGGACCAAGAATTTGTAAAAAAAAATTATTAAAAATTGTATATGCAAAGCAATAATATACATATATACAAATATTTATATTAAGTCGAGAAACAAAAATTTGGGAAGCGATTAAAAATTGTATATGTTGAAAGTACTCCCCTGAGAGGCCATTGTAAACATCATGCTACACCTATACCAAATTTCACATAAATCCAACCAGCCGATTAGAAGTTACAGATTTTTCGAAAAAAATTTAGATAGATGTTCAATGTTGTCAAGAACTTTTTTAGTCACTTCAACGACCTTTAATAAATAAGATTGTGACAAAATTCCGTGTACACAAAATTTTATTTCGCAAAGAAGTTTGCGGCAGTTGGAATATAGCGAAATTTATTTGCTTATTGGCTCCGTAAACTAATTCCGTCGACATAAATTTTTAAGATCATTTGATCTTTAAAGTTGTAGTGGGTCCCGATTCCATTGCAATGTTAAAAAGCGGTCGCGAAGCAATATCTTGTGAGAACCCCTGTATTAGACATATAAATAATAATATTTATAAAATTTTGTCTATTGAAATTGTTATTTAGAGACTTAATGTATATAATATAATCTTAATATGTCTATAACCTATTTCGTTTTAATATAACGTTTCTTATTTTCAGTGTCAAAATCACTTCTTGCTATAAATATATTGTAATGTTCATAGCCTTATTATCCTTGCAGAATTCAAAGGAAATAATATTGTCACAAGTTAAAGAATTTATAAAATTTTAATCTTTCAATGTCGCATTTTGTTAAATAAAATGTTCCAGTAAAAAATATTTAGACAAGTAAGTAAGAATCTAAATGTGGGATTCAGAAATAGTCTAAAAAATGTTCCATTTTTGATACCTATTTAGTCATACGTAAGTCATGAGTAGAGAAATTATGTTTTATTGGCACTTTTATTTAGCACAAGACATTAAGTGTGTAGTAATACTTTGGAAGTAAGAATCTGTTGCATTTATTTTTGCTGGAAATTACTATTATCCAATTCAAAAATTATGTTGATATAAATTCATTTTCAAAATTTATTAATTATAACACCAAAAAACACCAAAACGGTTTATTCGTTATTCGAAAATAGACAATTTTCAATTATTCGAACTGTTAATCGACCAAAATTAATAGGATAACCGAATAGTGGTTAATCGATTGGATACCCTAGTAAACACCCAAAAATTATTTTCTAACAGATGTTTCCTAATTGTTTTTGCAAAAAAAGTGGGATATTCTTAATTCTCTGATTTTATTCATATTATACTGAAATTTCCATAATTTATTTCTATATGTTTAAATTTTATTAAAGTTTAAATATTAATTTTATTTTAATTTTATGTAACTCCATTGAACCGATTAGAAGTTTTATATTTATTTAACAAAATTTCGATTCTTTCTCACTGTGTAGTCGAAATAACTAGATCCTTTTGTTCCTGCTGCGCCAATGAAAAATATTAAACCTTTTCTAATATTAATAACAAATCTCGAATTGCTTTCGGTGAAGAGACTTTTTTCATTGAAACAGCATTTGAAAACTCATTTTAGTAATGATACAATATGAGTTACACCCCTAATGTTAATATGAATATGTGTTGAAATACCATAAATATAAATATTGTAAACATTTATATTGTAACAAAAACAGCCAAAACAAATTTTATTCTATTGGCAAATTTGCAAGTTTTTGACTCTGTTCATTGGGTGGTTCTTTATTTTATTTATGGTCATCTTTATTATTTTCGTAAAATATTTATTTTTTCTCTCTCAAATTTATGGGAATCCGTTGGTGGTTTTGCAAATTAAGGTCATTTCATTTTATTTATATTTTGAATTAAAAATTTTGCATTTGAAATTTTAAAAATTAAAAAACAGCCGCTTTTCGACTTTGGCCATTGGAAGTATTGCTTAAAATTTTAAGAGTCATGATCTTTGCTTGACCAGAACTATGACTTCTTGAGAGAAGCCAAAAATTTCTAATTTAAGAATAACACTATACAACGTAACTTTGCATACATGAACCAAATTATGAAAGTAGAGAGATTATATGATAGGACTGCGTATTAAAATTTTTGTTAATATCTCACCCTTCTTTGATTAATTTTGTTTATTTTTGTTTAAAATTCAATAGTTTTAGAAGAAATTTCTGATCTTTTGATATACATATCTTGTATCAAAGCTATAGGAAGCTTTTTAAACAATATTTATTGCATTTTTAAGCAAAAAAAAAAATCTTTCTGAATATATGGAAATTGTCAATGGGCTTCGTAAAAGCGGAAATTACAAACGGAAAGACAAACTTAAAAAAGTGTTTCTCCGTTGTAGTTTAACTTTTACTTTTTGGCTGATATATCTTAAACGAAAGTATGTAAGACAACGATATTATGTACACATTCTTCGATAGTCCATATAAACTTAGAATCCAAAAATGGACATGGTCAGCCCACTTTACCGCCCTCCTTCCATATAACGTGAAACGTTAGCGAAATTTTTTATTTATTTTCTTATCTAACCATTTATTTGCTATAAATAATGTGATAAGTAAATGAAATAAGAGACTATATCACACATGAAGTATGAAATATTTGAGTTTGAATTCTTCCCCATTAAATAAAAATGCTGATTTAAAAATGTTAATTCTTTTAATCCACCGTTTGTCATTATTCATTTATTAAGTAATTACTTTTTTAATGCAATTAAGATGAGTATTGTCAAATGAAAAAAAGTATGTTTATAAAAAAAATAAATACTTTAACCTCCTGGTAGACCACAATTCAGCACAAGTCAATTTGGTAACTTTACTACTTCCATAAGTTCTTACTACATACGACTATACACTATAAACAACACGAGTTCATTATACCTGAGCCTAAAAAAAATTCCAATTCACGACCTTTCTTTATATCATTGTATGTCGGACGTATTTATTAAACAAATTTTTTAAATCAAAATTAAATAAATTTAGAATATACAATTATACAACGATACGACAAATTGTAAACCGTTTGAGATATCTCAATAAAATTTTACATTGTCAGACGAGTTGAGATGATTTTTAGTTGATTTGATGTAGTAAATATTGTTACGGGGGGTGATGGGTAACCCTATAAATTTGACAAAATATATATTTTTTAAATTTATTTAGGGTGCCGTTCGGAAACTTAATTTTTATTTCATTATTTGCTTGGAACACTGGAAAAATTCCGACAACACATCATAGGATAAAATTAACATATTGGAATAAAATTAATCGCTTCTTATATCTAAAAAAAAAAAAATAGTATAAAATTCTGTCCATACAACGAAGGGCTGGTCTTATTTAAAAACAACTCGATAGTCAATTCAATCCATTGCTTAATTACGTTTATTGTTTTGTTTTGAAACGAAAAAGCGTCAAATTATGCCAACTGATACGATTGAACGCACATATGAGGCAAATCCAAAAATTTTAAAGTTTTAAGTAAAAATATTTTATTTATGAGTGTTGTAGACCTTTTGTGTTGTTTTATATTATTTTTTTGTTGTTCGGCTTGAGGTCTCAATATATAAAATAAAAACTCTTTTATATTATAATTTTAATTTTATCCAATATTTCGATCAACTTTGTTGGTCATCTTCAGGGATAACTATTTAAATTAATTGCATTATAGTGTTGTCCGCTGTTATTGTTCAAAGAAGTCAGTGACAAAAGCTTTTTTTCTTCTGACACTATCGTCGATTTTTGGTTTTATCAGCTACTGTACAGTGGAGACAAAACGAAATTTTTTTGAAATAATTCTGTAACTTTAGAACTGTTAGATGTATTTCAATGAAATTTCAAACCAAATTTGGTCACCTAAAGTATGAACATTTTTGAAAAAATCGCCAAAATTTCATTTATGATTTGATTAAAAAATTTGCACATGGAGGATTATCCATGTTATCTCTTTTACTTTAAGAGATATTTGGACTAAAGTAAAATTTTTACCCATTTTTTGGACATGTTTTTTTTTAGTTTTTTCTTTTTTTAACTTGGGAAGCGCAATTTGAGTTCTAAAGTCTTTCTACAATATTTTCTGAATTCTGTACAAAACAATTATCTATGTGGTTTATATAAAAAGTTATATTATTTTGAATTATAGAAAACATTTTTCACTATAAAATCCATAGCTTTCCTTTGGACCATAATTTTGTTCATGTTTCGAAATGAATACTTAATACAATTGCATGTAAAACAAATCTAAGGACAGTAAGGGTAAAAGTATCCTGCTAGTACCATCAGAATATCGTTAATTTTAATTTTTATATTTTTTAGTATATTTGTCAAAATACACTGAAAAGAAAATGTAAGTTTATTATATAAAAAGCAAAAACCGTATAATAAACCTATCTTGTAAATATCGATTTTAGTTTGGAAAATATAGTAGTTTAAACATTATTTCTCTTAATAGTATTCTAAACAAAAACCGTAATTGTATTATCTTTTTAAGTGAATTTTAGTAAAATTTTTAACTTGTTTCTTTGGATAATAAATTATATCGAAACTTGAATTTATTATTTAAAAATTTGAACCATATTGCCACATACGTTTGAATTTTGAGGTTAAGATCATGTTTTTTTGGTCCATACAATTATAAGTCTTTAAGATATTTTGATGCCATCTGAATTTTAGCATTAAGAATAAAATTTTTTCATTTGACATCAATAATAACATAATTTTTATATCGAGGTAGTTGTCATGTTTTGATATGAATGCCTCTGCAGACGATATAAGTAAAGTGTCTTAAATGTTTTTCTTTATATTAATTTTAATCATTAAAACCCTTATTTACAGAAATTTATCGATAATCTGAATTAATATTTTACACTAAAAAAATTCAGAAAAAATTTTGAATTTCAAAATTTATTAACGCCAAATTATTCAATTAACCGAAATGTTTTAGTAATACATATTGGACAAATAAATAATACTATTTATAAAATTTAAACAATTGTAATAGTTATTTAGAATCTTAATGTAGATAATATAGGGTCTATCTTAATAGACCTATCACCCAGTTTTTTTTTTTTTTCAGAAAATTAGACTTTAGGCATAATACTATAAATGTTATACAAATTCAACTTTAATAAATCAGAATTTTTAATATAACTTTCCTTATTTTCTGTGTCAAAATCATTTCTTTTTATAAATATATTGTCATGTTCATAGCCTTTTTATGCTTGCAGGATCCAAAGGAGAAAGAATTTATGAAATTTTTAATTTTTCAATGTCGCATTTTGTTAAATAAAATGTCCCAGTAAAAGAATAATATTTAGACAAGTAAGTAAGAGTCTAAACTTGGGATTCAGAAATAGTCTAATAAATGTTCCATTTTTGATACCTATTTAGTGATAAGCACTAGACATTAGGTGTGTAATTCGAGTGCGGATCCAGCCCAAGCTTTTTGAGTAGGAAAATAAAAGGATTTTCTCAACTATTTGCCTAAATTTTATGATTTAGCACAAATTTTCATTTTGGGGAGGGAAATTTCCCTTTCTCGCGTGGTAATAATAATACTTTGGAAGTAAAAATCTATTGTATTTATTTTTGCTGAAAATTACTATTTGTTAATCAATTTAAAAATTATGTTGACATAAATTTGAATTTAAAATAAAAAAATTTATTAAATTATAATAGCAAAAAACTATATTACGGTTAATCGGTTGTTGGACACAAATTAATCGGTTTATTCGTTATTCGAAAATAGATAGTTTTCATTTATTCGAAAAGTTAATCGGCCAAAATTAATCGGATAACCGAATGGCGGTTAATCGATACCTTAGTAAATTTACAGCAAATGAATTTCTGAAGATTTGTCTGAACTGAATCTAAAAATCTCCGAAAGTTTAAAGACAATTATTTTTTACGATTTTTAGCTTTAAATGCCTGTATTTCCGTGAAATTTTAGGCGAATGTGTTATAATTTAGCAATTATTAGTTATTTTGTAAGATCTACAAAAAATTCGCCAACATTTTTTCAAAAACAGGTTTCCAAAATTTCAAAATTGTTTGATTTTCCTCATATGTGTATGAATGTATTTGTTATAGAAATACTTGTATGTATATGGAATACTGTTATAGATCTAAAAACACTTAGAAAAAATTAGTAACAAATTGACGCCAATAATAATAAATTTTACTCAATGTGAGCGCTTGATACCCAAATAAAATTTATAACAAGAGTTCCAAATTTCCGTAACCGTAAAAAACAGATATCGAAAAAATTTTTTCAAGACCCTATAAAGTATATAAAATTCTGGGTTTTGGTAAGATTTCTAATTATCTAGCTATTTCCGTCATGTTGGAAGCTGGATGAGACACGGAGGGGATCACTTGGTATTACGAAATTTCTATAAAATGTTTATCTTATTTTAATTAAAATATTCTATAACTTTGTCAATTTCTCACAGTGTATTGACATCTACAAGTGTGTTTGAAATAATGAAAAACAATGCAACTGAATTACCATACGTTTGTTCTCAATAATGACTTGTTTCAAAAAGTGCAACAAATAACAGCCATATACGGGCAATTCTTTAGTGTAAAAATGCATAATTAAAGGATATGCAACAGACGAAGATTCAGTAGTAACGGCAACAAATAGGTTACACAAGTAAGCTGAGTTGCCAGAAAATGTATGTCTTCTTACCCCACTTTTTATAAATATATAATTAAAAATATTCTACAAAAATAAACCTAAAATACATAACCTAAGATATTGCTTCGCAACCCCTTCATGACGTTACAACCCAGCAAAAAAGAAAGTGAACTGAAAAAGCCATGATTTTTACATTGTGTTGTCATTGAGAGGAAGTAGAATGTTATTCTTTTACACTTCTTGTTCATTACTTTTGAAGCCCCTTTTTGTGACCTGTTAAATTATAATAAAAATGTTTCCAAATTTGTAAATATTGTTCGAAATTATTACCATTTTTTCTCGATCAAAGTTCATTCATTTTCATTTTTTTTGGAAGTAATTATTAACAACTTCCAAAAAACGTTTAAAACATGCATTTTGCTCAACATATAAAGTTGTGAAAATATTCTTTTTTTGAAGAAATTCATCGTTTTTTGCTGGTAATTGAATCGGGACCCACTACAATTTTAAAAATTAGATAAAATGTTATGTAAGGATAAATAATTTAAAAATTACAACATTATTCTTATCCCGTGAGATTTGTCTTTATATTTTTCCGATAAATCATATTTAATATCATTCTCCGCCTTCACAAAAATTCAGTTCTTTGCTTTAATGAAACAAAAATAATTTCACATAAGAATTTATGATGATAAAAATAGTTTGCGGATCCATTAAGCGGATAAATTTCACTATATTTCAAATGAAATAGTTTTTTATTAGTGATATTTTTTATAGCCCACACAGTTCTTTGCGAAATAAAAATTTTGTATACTCGGAATTTTGTAGTCGAACTTTTCTAGCAAATTAAAATTCCATGATTAAAATTCTTAAAGGTTATTCAAGCGAATATACAAACAAATTCTTGACGCCATTGCACTGTGGGACAGTGTTGAAAATTTGTAGAAATAACTGTAACCTTTAATCGGCTGGTTGGATTTGCGTGAAATTGGGTATAGACGCAGTAAAGGTGTGTGCAATATTTGGCACACCCAATAGGTGCCACAGAGGAGGAGTTAAGAGGTTAAAGTAGGATACCTTTGATAATAAAATCTTTAATCGCTTGCATTTTTTAAATTTATTTAAATTTTCAATAAAAATTAAGATTTTTATAAACTCTTCATCAAAATGAAAATTGTATATTTTTATGCCCTACGCCACCATAGGTGACGCAAATGATATAACGCAGAGAAAAAATCTTCCTACACCCACTGTTCGACCCAGAATCACTTTCAGAGTCGATTTAACCATGTCCGTATATCTGGTTCGCTGGCTATCCATGTAAAATTTGTGTGCAAAGCTTTGGTACATATTTTTTTCATCTAGCCCCCATACAAATGTCCTCCCGAAATAGAGTTTTAACACGCAAAATTACCTGAAGAATTGAACTATTTTAATGAAATTTAACACAAATAAGTTCTATGTAATCAAAAATCCGAAGATCTATGTGTCAAATATAGTGAAGATCGGTGTATACATGTGAATCATAGTACCAACGTAATATTCTGTATTAGTATTTTTTTACATTTAATACAACTATAGGTCCACATTCGGGCCCTTACTGAGTTTTGGTAAACATTGTCGATGGTGAAGGCATGACTGACTATAACATCTCCCGTTTTTACTATAAATGAAAATATACAAAAAAAAGCATAAAATCTTTACAGAAATCTGTTCTTAAATTTAATTTAAAATTCCCTTATTTCGGTATTAATTCCTAAATGTGGCAACACTGTAAGTAGGTATTTGTTTTTTAATGTTTTTTTTCACATTTTGAATTGTTAGAGCTACAAATATTACTAGATACAATTGATGTATAATTGATGTTGTAGCCACAAATGTATTGGTGGCGACAACGCACAATTTGAACCAGATTTAAATAAAAGGCAACTTGAGCGAAGAAATTACATCCAAAAACATGGATGCCGCCACAGCAGCACAAAAGGATTAAAATTGTGGGTATCATTTTAATTTTTGCTTTTCATGATTTTCAATGATGTGCATGTGGCATAGATAGAATATTAGATCGAACAAAAAACTTAAAAGATCCCTTGCTATGTTAACGGGGTAACCGAAATAAAGAATTGATTTGTGTGGTAAACATATTTAAAAAAATGGAATTATCGAATGTTTATGAGTCGATACGAAAATGGCCGCTATGTAAATTTCCTTAAAATTATATATTTTTGACACCAAACACAATCACGTTAGTAGGGATAAACATCGCTATTGCGTTTCTGATGATGTTTGTAATATAAAAAAAATTAAATAAATAAAAATAACTTCTCAAAGTATACATATCGGTTTAGAATCACAACTTACATGTCGCACTTCTAAAGATAGCTTGACGAAATTTGGAACGAATAACTTTCTTGGTAAAAAGGCGAACGAAGCCTTTACAAACATAGTTCCAAAATTGCGCAATGGGGGAAAGAATGGAACATTTTTGGAAATAAATTTGTAACTTCTGATCGGGTGGTTGAATTTGCGTGAAATTTGATGTAAATGTATCAGAATTTAAGTTTAGAAGAGGCATCCAACAGACCACTCAGGGAGCTCAAAATATGACACCTCTAACATAAAAAATCGTTTAATCTCGTCCGATTTCAAATATTTTTTTGTATATAATATTGTAGGCTCTGAAAAGATTTGCAACCAATATACTGGCATATCATATTTATCTCTTAAAGTTTTCGAGTTATTTGCGTTTGAATTTTTAAGCACCGCAATTTTGCATGTTATTTTTCATATAGTATTTCCGACTGATTTTAGGAATTCAATAAAATGTGAATTTTGTAACGTGAAAAAAACACATTGTTTGGTTTGTTTTACAAGGATCTGGATTGACAGAGTATATCTTTCTATCTCGTTTTATTTTAAGTAATTGACGTGAGATTTGTATCGTTTCTGTCATATCTGTTACATTTAAAGCCAGAGAGTATTTAAAATTATGGAACTTTGTAACGATGAAAAAATAAGCTACGCTATTTCTATATTATAGAATTACAATTCGCAAAAATATAGCATTACTGGTACTTTCTCTATGTCGTATAATACACGTAGTTAAAAGAAAATGATTGTACTTTTGGAATTTTCTATAATATTAAAATTAGAAACATGAAATTGAATCCTTTTGGCATAGAAAGGGTAAGTTGTAAGCAACAAAAAAATGTGTATTACAATTTAACTAAAGTTTAGATTTAAATTTTGGTTCTCTCTCGATGTTTTCGTAGATAGTTCTTTGTAAATTCAAATATAATTTACTCCATTACTGCGAGGAAGTCGTTTTTAGTTTCACCAACACTCACATAAAAGAAGATGCAAGCAAGTGCATTAATCACTTTATTTTATCAAAAACATTGATTATAGCAATTCAATTGAATTAATTGATACACCCTATCGCAGTTACTTGCAACAGAAATGACAATGAGACATACAAATTTAATGAGAGCGTTGGGATGTAAAACTTCACTCATGCCCAACAAACACACAAATGTAATTCTAAAAATCTGAAACATATATATTAACAATCGTCCTTAATTTGCTTTCAAACTTGTTTGTTTTCTGGGTTTGTTGTTCTCTATGTATGAATTTATTCGTATTTGTTTAAGTGTTTTTGTTTTGATAGACCATGTGTAAAAAAGTGTGGCATACTTTTATGCGCATCAGCATGTAAGCCTTAAGTTATGCCATGAATTGGACTTTGGGTAGTTTTCTTCCATTGTGATTCGTTTATGTTTCTGCTAGTATAGCAGTTGTAAGTAGCAAAAGCAAAATTTGTTAAATGGAAATTTTTATTTAAAGCTGTAAACGAAAATGTTTTTACATTTTCATTTGCGTATATTTAAGCTGCAGTATATAGTATTGGAAAAAGCTAAAAGGTTTCTAATTCTGTGAAGACTCTAGAATATATATACATTTACATAAGTTTTGAGATATAAACCAACAAAATATATTTAAAATTAAAAAAATCAGACAAAATTTTTTGGACAAATTTCTTAAAAACCATATATAAACGAAAAATTTTTACATTTTAAAATATAAATATTTCAGTCGCTCTAAGCAATACGATACAGAACGGATACTTTCCGAATTGCGAAGTCCGAAGATTTTAAATATGTTATAATTTTTATTAATTCCAAACTGTCAATAGAAAATTAATTTTGGGCAAATTTTTTTAAACACTGCATCAACTAACTTCGAGTCCAAAAAAAAATCCTTGTTTAGCAATGATAATTTTGATAAATGATACATCAAAGAAAAGACAATGTCGTAATCTATCAATAGAAATACTAAATAATGTGTTGTTTCACACTCTGGCTAGATTTGGTATCAAAAAATGAATCGGGAAAAAGGTTATGATAAAAACCGTAAAAATACTGTATATGTGTGCCATAAAAAATGAATAAGAATCAAATCCAGTTTAAAAAATTTACGCACTAGAAGAAAATTGTGAACTTTTACAAAAGTTCTTAAAAAGTGGTGTGAAAAACGTATGCAATTTTTTTTCTGAATTTTTAAAATTTTTATATTCAGCGACTGAAAATTTTAAACTAAAATAATAAGCATTTTCTGTATTCTTCAGTGGGGCAGGATCGACATTTTTTTGAAAAAAAAACCGGTAACTTCTGATCGGATAGTTTGATTTGGTATAGGCGTAGCAGGGGAGTGTATAATGATAAGCTTGGAAGGGAGTTCAAGCAGACCACACAGGGGCGGAGCTAAAGTCGCTCAAATTTTGGTACCTCTGAAATAGAATGTTTTTAATCGCTTGTCAAATTTTTGTTTTTCGTCCGATTTCCGATATTGTAGGCATTGATGCTTGCATGGCCTATTTACCTCTTATAGTTTTTGAGTTGTTAATGTTAGAATATTTAAGTACCTCAATTTTGCATGTTCATGGTCTAT